>LGRX02034766.1:0-44918 GCA_001247695.2 Cymbomonas tetramitiformis
CGTGGTGGTGGCATGTGCACGGGCCAGGAAGGGTGGCTTCTTGGTGGTGGTGGTGGCATGCGCACGGGCCAGGAGGGGCTGCGGCTTGCCTTCGGGTGGCTCTCGTTGAAGGTGAGCACCACTTTGCCCTTGCTCCCTGCCTGGGGCCGGCGCACGGAGTCCGGGCGCCGCAGCTCAGCGCCGTGCAGTTGTGGCACAAATGCTGGCAGGCCCTGTGGGCCGCCAGGGCCCCACATACCGCATTAACGTGTCCCCCTCCCGCACATCCGCCGCGGGGGGCCACCCCCATCCCGTCGCCACTCGTTTGCGCCCAGCAAGTGCCATCCGGTAGTACGCAATGCCTAGAGAGAGCTGCCGCGTCCTCCCGTCGTGCCCACTGCTCTTACGCACGTACGTCCGGGATGGGGGGGGCCCGTTGCTTGGACCCATCGCCTCCCCCTCTCCAGCACCCGCTGATACTATGCCACCTTCCTGCTCACCCATTGCTTCCGCTCCCCCATCCGTGCCAGCTGCGGCGGGCTTGGTGCCAACATCCCCACTTTCACCCTCCGCACCTTGCCCATCCTCACGCGCCTCACCCCCCCTCCCCTTCTCCGCCGCTGCCCTGACAAAGCTTGGCTCGTATCCAGAGGGGTCTTCCATCGGGGCCGCTGGGTCTATGTCTGGGGTAGCAGTATATTCCATGGCCACTGCCCCACCATTGCCAACCCCATCCGCAGAAGCGTCTTTCGCGGATTCCTGCTTGACCCCCTCCCCAGCCTGGAAGGTTCCCATCGGTGCCTGCACTGCCTCGGGCTCCCCTGTCTGGGCCATGGCCGCATCGAGAGGCTCTGGCACCACCTCTGACACCCCCTCCTGCGACGTAGTCGAGGTTGGAAAGACAGAAACGGAAACACCACCCCCCTCCTTGGGGATCGGGCGGCCACCGAACCCAGCCCCACCCTCCATGGGAGATGGGGGCCCAGGGGCTGCCGCCTTCAGTGCGCTCTTCGCTTTATCCTTCAGCTTGTTTGCCGCCTTCTGCGCTGCTGCAAACGCCGCCTCCTGGCGCTCAAGGAGCGCACTGGTCAGCACCAGCAGACGGGCACCCGAATTGTGTGCCAACGCCCGCGCCAGCCTCTCCTGGTAGAGGTCGCTGGCAGGCGGACCCACGAGCAGCACCCGGTTGCTCACGGCGGGCAGCTTGGTGGTGTACTTGGCGTACTCGGGCTGCCGCAGGTGCAGGAAGGCCAAGTTCGTGAGGAGGCCGCAGGTGCCCGCCCCGAGGTGGTACGGGAAGGTTTCCAAAGAGCCCGCCTGTTTGCCCTCGTCCTGCTTCGGGTCGACCACTTGTGCCAGCAGCTCCTGCACGTGCCACGGGGCGGAGGGCGAGACGTCAGGGTGGCCACCTTGGCGGAGAGGGGTCAGCTCTCGCTCACCCCGCCTTGCAGTTCAAGCTGCTGATGTGCAAACGGCAGCACCGCATAGTTCCTGGGGTTGATCCAGCGACCACCGGAGAGCGGTTGCTCCTCTGAGCTTCCCAGTCCCCTCGCTAGCTCCAACACAAGCCCTGCAAGCTTCCCGTTGGTCGCTGCTGCACTATGTATGCATTCCGGCGGTCGTCAATATCGATCTATGACCATTAGATCGGCACAATATTCCTACGGTCCATGACAAATCTGTGCGAAAAATGTGCGGCCTGTCCGGCAGCACGATTAAAAATTCTCTAATCGGACGTTACCCTTTCGTTCATCGGGCGTGTTAACACTCGCAAGGTTTACCGTAACTTAGGTCAAAACTAGCGACTGCTGCTGTTGCTGTAAGATTCACTGATCTAATGTTGTTAATCAACTTGTAACTGATAAATATTTTATCAAATACAACTTGATACATATGCGGTGCGCTTCCGCGCTTCATTTGAGCTCGGATGGTGCAAGAACCGCGAGCTCAAAGTGGAGGGGTTATGAGGGCGGATGCCGAGAGCAAGAAGCGCGTGTAAATCGTGCGCGATGGGGAATGGCGTGCCCAACTAAACTATCAGCCTTCCTAACTTCACCCAAGAAAGCGTAAACCGTGTGCAATCCAGTGCAATTCGCTGTTTAAGGTAGGGATGATTTTCCCAGAGGGGTCACTTCGAGATGCTCCGCCCACGTCGCGGATGAGCATCATCCGCGCCGCAGGCGGAACAGCCGCTTCATAACACTCACACGTATACGATGGTACATTGTGTAATGCACAACGATTATGCTAACATTGTGCAATATATCACCCCTGTGGGCAGTTTTCAGCCGAAAACCACCTTTTAGAGTGCTAGAGGCGAAACTTTTCTGTCTCACTGTCGAGGCCGCGCAGCATCTTATTAGGCGCTCGCGAGGAATAATAATCGAAAATCAGCATATTCCCCGAATATTCCCTGACCGCCGGAATGCATACTGTGGCGCTGGGAGGGAGTGTACAGTCTGGAGAAGCAAAGCCCCTTGTTTCATGATCTGCAGGGAGGAATGTTTCAACTCCACACCAATGTACGAGCCGTGAGTGACAGTCACGCTGCATCCGCCATGAGTTGTATGACAGAAAGGCTCTCACCTTCTTCATGGCCTGCTTGCGCTGCAGCAGCTCCTCCTCCTCCGGATTTGTCGTCACCGCCGATGAGCTCGGCGCCGGCGTCTCGGATGCAGGCGGAGCCACTCGGGTGGCCGGATGAGAGCAGGCCTCGGAGGATGGCATCAGGAGATTCTTGGCTTCCTGCAAGCAAGCGTCAGCACACGAGTGTTGATAAGCTACAGGTCAAGGGAGATCATCCCCAAACATATGTAGAAAATAGCACATTCCCAAGAAAAGTGGATGCAGCCCAACAACGTCAAAAGAAAAGATGATCCCCAAACAATCGTAGGAAAAAGCATATTCTCAGGAGCATTGGATGCATCCCAGCAATGTTTAAAGAAAAGATCACCCCGAAACAGCAGCGCAAAAGAACAGTCCCAGGGAAAGTGGGTGCATCCCGACACCGCCTAAAAGGCAACATGTGAAGCGAAGTGAGCAGATCAGCCCAAACAGGATGATTCTGTCGTGACAAATCAACACAACACGTTGCTGCCACTCAGCCAGAGTTGAAAAAACTCTCCACGAAGGAGGAGGAACCTGGCGTTACCACGAGGGATGCTGTTCCGCGAGCACAGAGGAGTCCTCACGGAAAGAGAGGACGCCGACGCAAAACCCCAGCAAAGAGTGTCATCCAAAAGAAAAGTGAAAATCATACCACCGAGGAGTACCCAGAAGCCATATTCAATCCCCGAGAGAAAAAAGAAACGCCGCTTCACCAGCAGAAAGGTTGCTCCTGCTGACTGCCGCCAAACCCGAGGGGAGACGCTTGCTGCTTCACCAGCAGAAAGGTTGCTCCCGCTGACTGCCGCCAAACCCGAGGGGAGACGCTTGCTGCTTCATCAGCAGAAAGGTTGCTCCTGCTGACTGCCGCCAAACCCGAGGGGAGACGCTTGCTGCTTCACCAGCAGAAAGGTTGCTCCCGCTGACTGCCGCCAAACCCGAGGGGAGACGCTTGCTGCTTCATCAGCAGAAAGGTTGCTCCCGCTGACTGCCGCCAAACCCGAGGGTACACGCCGCTTGACCAGGAGAATCTCTGCCTCCGTGAAATACGAGGAGTGGTTTTGCTTCAGCCGGAAAAAGGGTGTTGCTGCTGAAGCCAAAAAGAGCAGCTGCTTCAACTTGAGATAGAGGAAACTCAACGAGGAGATATCAGGTCACCGCTGAACCCGAAGAACAAGGGACTCTCAACAATAAGAGAGGATACTGCTATTGAACCCGCGGAGAGAGGAAGACCGGCAAGGAGAGTTGAACGCTCCATGAGGAACTAGCATTCACAGCAAGCTATCTCGGAACCCGAGGAGAGAGAATGTTACATGAGAAAGTGGGCTGCTGCCGCAAAAGACACGGACTATGACAACTAGCCGTTGACTGCGAGGAGGGAGAGAGTGTAGGATAGAGAGGGTGCCCATGTCCTATGAATGATGATACTCCACACAGAGGGAATGCTACCCGAAAGCCCGAGAGAAGGGCCTCCACGAGGAAGCTTACATTCGTTGCAAGGATTGGGAAGGCTCTACGAGGAGAGAGAATATGTCGCTGAACACGAGATGAGAGGAAGCTCGACTAGGAGAGAGGATGCAAGCAATAAACCCAAAGAGAGGAGATACTCCCAGTATAGAGTGGAGGCGGCCGTTCATAATAAGGAAAGTGAATGCTCCTCGAGGGGAGAGGCTGCTCCACACGGACAACGTGCTGCCTCTAGACAGGTGATGCTACACGAGAAGAAAGGAAGCGACCGCTAGAGCAGAAGAGAAGATCCACTGCACGAGGAGCAACGATGCTGACGCGGAATCTGAGGAGAGAGGATACTATGGGAGCTATCGCACGACACAAGGATAGAGATGCGGGCAAAGGTCATAAGGAAAGATGTGGCTGCCACGAAGCATGAGGAGAGGCAGCTGCCTTACAATAGGAAGAGGGGGTTGTGCACGAAAGAGGACCCGAGTGGACACACGGTTTCTTACAGGAGTCCAGATTAGGGAAGCACGTAACCCAGAGCTAGGACCATCTCCAGGGACTCTAGCAATACGTAGATCATCAGGGCCAGCACATGAGCTAAAACAAGCAGAGATGAATAGAGGAGCGGCCTTCGGGAGGGTTCACCGCAGCTACTGCCACCGCATCCTCCGCCAGCGTTGCGAGGGCGATGCACTTATCGGGTGTTTGTGCGGTACATTGCTTGTAATACTGCAGCGACCCAAAGCACGCACGCTCTCTTCAGCCACGGTAATCCGTTAGGTGTGGATATTCCAAAACGCTAACCACCCTTTCAAGGGCTTGACAGGAATTATGCTGTGGGTTTTTCATGGATCATGAAATAGATGCACATCCAACGCGAGATCTTCAAGAGTCTGCTATGCGTTTGGGCAACAGAATTCACTAAATTCAAACACGTTCGACTCGCTGCTCATGATAGCTGCACATACCTCGGGCCTGCTGCAACGTTTCCAACGACACTAATCCTTGCAGTGGTAGACTGAATGTGTGTCATACAACCATCTTTGCGAGAGAGGAAGGCGCAGCAGCAACCGCGGACTACTGAAGAAGTGTCAGGCGCATTAAAAAATGGACGGCAGTAATGTTCGGACTGGTTAAGCAGTTACGATTACGCCCAATTTACGATCGAGCGTGATACAACCGGACCGACCGCAGACTTCACTCTCAAGTGAGCTACTTGGGGAAAGACGAGGAATATCTGCAACTTGCTTGGTACAGGAACTTCCTCGGGTATCTTCCTCACGCAGATCCTTGTGCTGAAACCTCGAGAAATATTGCGCATAAACTGCTTTACGACTGCAGCAAGTGTTTTTATCAAGCAGACGATCTCCAGTTGAGCACTTTCGATCAAAAGTGCAAACGACCAGACAAAGCGTGCGGTCTCTCCTACTTTTCGCTTCCCTTCGCTGAATATGTTCTCATTTTTGCTTCCATATCACACGTACTACTCGAGGAGACGGCGATGATTTCCCTTGTGATAAAAATTGGTTGTCCCCGTGAAATTCTTCAGGAGGGTGGAAAAAAAGAAAATATCTAACCTCAGGTCAAGATTTCACATTTCTTCACTTTCTGGAATCACAGGCGATCCAGTTTGACTTTGTACAAGTCCTGATACCCAAGGCGAGGTAATTTACAAAGGAACACGAGAAAAAGGTGAGGGAACTTACAAAAGAAAACGATTTGCCACCCTGAGTAGAAGCCGAGAAAGTGAGGTGATCGCCACTCTTAAGCATGACCTTGTGACCTTTCTTCAGTAGCTCTCCATTCACACAGGCGGTACCGCTTCCACTAAAGTTCTCCAGTACCGTCGCGCCATACTGGAACATACACGGCTTATATTTCCGTTAGGATGTAGACTTACACAGACAACACAGAAAAAAAAAACCAGATTGTGACAACAATATGAAGAAGGCAAGCTGTGCAACGATGCTTAAACCGAGTGTGCGACCGACGTACCACGTGCCAAAGGCAAATATTTCCTTCACATCCTGAAAGTACAAAGTTGCAGTTACGTCCTCGCCCCACCGTTACGCGATGTCCACTTAAGGGTATATGCGATTGCTGCACCCAACACAAACTGGAATCAGGACCCATAAATACAAATGAGAACCAGCGAGTGAAATTTTGTTACCAAGTTATCAAACGGCGAAAACAATAAAAATTTTGCACCTTTGGAGAATCGAAGATAAGTTTGCCCCAGTTGGATGACAGATTGGACTTCGTTAGCTGCACCAACGTCTTGAAGCACTTGTTCAAGACAGCCGTATGGGCTGAGAAAAGTTTAAGGAGAAAAATACGTGACAGACGGTTAAAAAAAATACAAATTTAAAACAAGGAGGGTGAGACAAACAACTAAGGATACGCCTCGCGGAGGTTTGTGCATCGCTCTGCTTTTCTTCGTCGTTCGCTGGAGTAGAAGTGGCGTCCGCGTCGGGCGCGACAGGTTTGGAGGCTGGGGGAAGAGTTTCAACAACGGTGATAGCCGCCTCAGTTGAAGCCGTAGGACGGGGTCTCTTGGGGCTCGGCGAGGACTTTGGCCCTTCAGGCTGAGCTCGCTTCCCAGAACCATGACGACCTGATCTTGCAGCAGGCTCCGCGCCATCGGTGTCTTGACCATTCATCCGACTACGGGTAGCAACCATCAGGAAGATATAGTTAAAATATTCAAACTATTTCAACAGGTATTACATTGTTCTTAAAAATATTCAGATAATGCTTTCTTGGTCCCTATTCTGATTTCTCTGTTGTGGCACAGGCACGGTGGCAACTGTTGTGGCGACGTTGCAAAAACATTCATATTTGATAGATATATCACATCGAACAAGCGAAGGTCATGAGATGACCGGTCACGCGACGCGACGCGACGCGACGCGACGGGCGTCATCGTCATCGTCATCCGATCGTCAGACATGCATGTCGATGTTTCAACATCGTCGAACGGAAAAGTGCAAACAGCGAAGTGACTTGCCAAGTACCTGCAGAAGACTTCTTCAAGTGGAAAGTGAAAGTCGGACAGCCTCTGGACAGCCTGTGACACAGGTCACAGTACAGTATCGCCTTTCGAGCATCAGCATGAGCATGCAGCATCGGCAGCGGCATCGGCATCATATTCATTGGCAGCACTCGAGTCTCGACTGCAGCAGCGAGCAGGAGCAGCGCATCTGACATCATGGATCATCATCATCCCGACATCATCGAGGCTGTTTCGACAATCGACATGCCTTTATATGTGACACTCTGACTCTCAGACGAGAGTATCTCTGGAATCCGACGCCGCGCCGAGTCTCCGGACCGAAATAGGGCGAATGTTACGTAGGGTTTGTAGCGCAGATTGAGCTGGTGATGGTGAAGGTGATGCCCGATGGTCATGGTGGGCGTCCGGAGTTCGCAGGTTCGGACGAGCTTCGCAATCATCAAGTAACGCAGCCCTCGACTCGAATCGCGGGTAGCCATGCGAAGCGCGGGTCGTCTAAACTCTGGGGACGAGAGTATCACTATGTTATGCTTTTAACTCACGAGAGATCACAGATCTCTATGACGTGCCACATTTCCAGAAATTTCCTCTACCTCCCCACCCCTTGCCGCGACTCACGCGTGCAGTCAAGCGGGCAGTGGGCGCGACTAACCCATCCGCTGTGCACCCCCAGTGGCCCCCCCTGCACGCACCCACCTCCACATAGAGTAGGGGCATATCGTACCTCAAGCCATCACCATCGTTTCGCACTCCCACTTGCTCCCACCGAAGCCACCTCTGTAAGGCCCTGCTGCCCCCTGTCCGCCCCACTCGCCCGTACCCCGCTACTTAACCACCGCGATCTGTAATATTTTTAGCATTCCTCCAAGCCCCCATCCCCAGCCACCGCGTCGACATGTAAAATCCCTTCAACCATGTTCGGTCGACGTGTGGGATGCACACCACCGCATCCCACAACGACAACACAAGGACAACTCACAGCGCCGCCCACTGCACGCACAGCGGCATAGGGGAATGGGTCACCCCCCCCAGCTGGGGGGTTGCACGTCATAGAGATTTATAAAGTTATGAGTCCACAACTCTTACTCTGGTTTGGGCATTCGATTGGCATTCGCATTGGCGATTGGGGGGTTCCACGCGACGGGGCGGGGCTCGGTTTTTATTATTTCAATCGCGATCATCTCATTCTCGATTCTCATTCTGGAAAACATACGAAGTCGAAATTGGTCATGTTTCCGTCAAAGCGTCAATAATACTTCATCTTGGGAGTTCCAGAGCGCGTAAAATCGATGTTGCTTTACAGGAGGGGGCATCAATATTAAACCTTGTGTCCCGTATCACGGATAACTATCTGGTTTGCCGATATCAGTCCTATGTCAAATATTGCGTGCAAGACTTCCATGTTTCCGGGAGTTTGACGAGGGGATGGACGACCAAGCCCCTCCCTATATCAACAACGCACGCGCCTTCTGAAGCTGGCACCGAAAAGTCAAAGAGATTACGTTAAGCCCATGAACTTAAAAGTTTACCGAGGTATTTTTCACTATTTTCTTTCATCGATTTCCAGTACGCTCTAACTTGGGAAGAAGACACGTTTAGCTTGGAAGTTTTCCTTGTCGCCTCAAAAGAATTTTGTACGATAATTTTAAGGCAGTGTAAGGCGGATATTTTCTACGGACATTCAGGTTTCAACGTATTTGTAGGTCACCTTCAGCCTGACTGACGATACCGATAATTGCTGACAGGCAATTTTCTGATAACTCTTGCTTTTCTTACAGTGTGAAACAGTGAAGAGAGGTTACAGATATGGCCACAAAGCCCAGTGTTTGTGGAAGCAGCGACTCTGCGAAGGCAGCTGTCAGGTGTGCGGAACAGCAGCGCCCTTTTTCGCGCCCCCACCCGTAGCCATTGCGACCAGCTCCACTTGGGTCAGGAGAAGGTGTTGCATTCGATTTTACTCGCAACCTTCTGCTGTCCGCTTTTTGTCCGCATGTTCTCCTGATTCGGAAATTCTCTCTCGCATTGCCTCCATCACCGTCTTCAGAACTTCCCCTCGACGAACTCGTTTTTCCACTTTACCTCACTCTCTCTCAGAAAACGGATAATGTGTCGTTCTCTATCTTCACCACCGGATTGTGATATGTGTGGCACAGAATATCGAGGCCAGGTTGTTGGTTATGCTGCTTGGCACTTGCATGCCTTGTGCCGCTGGTCCAAGGCCAGAATATCGAGGTGAGTCAATGGGAGAACGGCTGGTTCCGGGAGGACCCATTGGATTCCAACGAAATTTTCGACTTCTACCGAACCAGCACGTAAGTATGCCTGTTTTATGCTCGACTATCGCAATTTTCAATATTGTGCAAGAAATAATAGGTTTTTTTCTCACGCATCGATATTCAGCTCGAAAATTCATAACATGAGCATCTCAGAAGGGGCGGCTGTGCTTCACACTTGATCGGGCACAGGGATGTGGCATATGTCGTTGGAGACGACTCCAATATCTACAAAACCAGTAATATGGGGGAGGTTGGTGGAGTTGCGTGGACGAAAGTGTACACTGGCACGCCAACTCGCTTCCACTGGTATAGTTGTGGGTAAGGCTCTTCCGCTTTTGACTGGCCACGCCTTCCTTGCCCTCTTTGGCTGCAGAGCAAACGTCCTGCCTAATTGAGTAGTACGATTTGAGTTCCTTTCTTACAGCTGGCTATTTAGCATTTGTGCTCATTCTCCCATCCTTTGGTCCACCGCCTCTTTCATCCGCCCCCACAGCGTTTCCTCTCACGAAGGCCGTACCGGGGAAAGCGTAATGTGGACACCTGCAGATAGGCACGGGGTGTATCCGAATGTTCAGGGTAAAAGCTGCCGCTGCTGTCGGGTTATAAACCGGAGCTTTTAACTCGCTCGGTACCTTGCCCTCAGAGGCAATCTATTGCAGAGGGAGGTACGGGTTTGGGAGGACACCCCGAAGCAAGGCACTGGCGAAAGCTCGCTACAAAAGTTATTTCCCATATAGCGTTTACGGGTGAGCCCCAGCAAAATGCAAAGCTGCGCTCATGAGAACTTACGAAGGGTTTTGGGTGCGGGGTCGGCTTTGGCACTGTCAGCTTCGTGAACGACACGCATGGTTGGCTAGTGGGTCTGTACGGTGCGATAGTGTACACGACCAACGGGGGGGACACGTGGATCAAGCAGGCTATTGTGGATTCGACCCAAAATCCGTTCTACGACGGCGTGGACTGGAAGACCATTGCCATACCGCCTCCCGAGCGGAACGCTTGGGGCAGGCCGCTAGATCCCCTCGGGCACGCCTATGTCGTCGGAACGGAAGGGCACATCCTGCGCACGGAGAACTGGGGAAGCACATGGGTGAAGCTGGAGAGCCGAACATCTGTGGATTTGTATTCAGGTGCGCAAATGCTACGCACTGCTCGAGCCTGCTGCGCGTCGCTCGGGCCTCGGTGTCTCAATGGATCGCAGTGGTTGTGACTTTTGGCGGGTTTCTGCAAATAACAAATGTATTTGTTGTTTGCGATTCGGACCGCTACATGCTGCGTGTCGGTACCTCCGATCCGTGCCAAATTTGGACTGAAAAGACTTAGACAGCCTGGGTAGCTTGAGAGAAAGGAAGATGCACTTACGTTATATCGTACTCAGAGCATGGAGGGCTGCAGGCCTGACACCACAACCTTGCTCCAGTGTTTTGAGTCCGCTCAAAGTCGGCCACAAAATTGGCCACGGTATTGTAGGATTCTGATCCTGCGAGCCGAATTCCCATAGCAAGAGGTTTGGTTGTGGGGAGCTGAATTGGAGTGGAGTGGCCGGAGGGGAGCCCGGCAGTCACTTTCATGAGCACGGACATTGGGGCAGTGGCTGGGGACCGAGGAACGATTCTGTACACGTCAGACCGGGGCTCGAGCTGGGACTTCCGGAACGCCGAGTCGGAGACCTCTAGCAACTTCGCCACCACCAAGAACATCCGTGGAATTTTCTTCCCTTATGATTCCAACTTTGTCAATCCAGACCGTGGCTGGGTTGTTGGCGAAGAGGGGTTGATCATGCGCACAGAGGTCCGGCCTTCGCATACAGCAATTGACGCCTGCTGACTTGATCTCGGATATTTGCGGATATCGTCACACAAAACAAGTCTACAACTTGCCTAGTTTCTTCTTGCGTATGCCTTTTAAGGTTATCTTTGTTCACCGTTTGAATGGCATGCTGCAGGACGCGGGTGTCTCATGGACGCATCTCGAAGGCTGTACAAACTCTACTCTGCTCAGTATCACGGTCATGGAGAGTTTCAAGGCGGGTTGGCTGACGTCCAGAGTGTGTCACCTTCGCCGTTGCCTCGCCTTGGCCTGTCCTACTTCTCCCCTCTTGCTCATGCCTTCATGGCAGCACTGCCTTAACGCTGCAATACCGCACGGGCAAATCGATCTGCCCCGTACGAACGCTCACTCTTTTTCGGGCATGTAACACCCACCAGCTAAAATGCTTGAAGTGGCATCGACTTTAGCCAGCAGCATTGGCCCGCGCTAAGTGGGTGGCGTGTATGGGAGCTGTACCAGGATGGTTCCATCTGTGCCAGCACGGACACGGGCATCAACTGGTTCATGCAAGTTCATGCCAGTGACAACTCCTTGAACAAGATTCACTACTTCGGCTCCGAGTGGCCTCAAACCTTCGGCACCCGTGGGGAGTTTTGGCGCTTCGTTGGCAGTCCTCCTCCCCCACCCCCGCCCCCGCCCCCGCCCCCTCCCCCGCCCCCCGCCCCCCTCCTCCTCCTCCTCCTCCACCTCCCCCCCGCCTCCTCCCCCTCCCCCGCCTCCCCCACCTCCCCCTCCCCTCCCCGCCTCCCCTCCCCCGCCCCCACCCCCACCTCCCCCGCCACCCCCCACCGCCCCCGCCCCCGCCCCCGCCTCCCCCGCCAATCTCGGTCTGGGCGATGACCTTCGACGGGGAGAAACAGTTTTTGAGTGTCCCTTTGGCCGAGCGGATGCTGGGTGTATCCGTTTGGCTGTGGGTCAACTCTGGCCAGCCGACCTTGGACCGAGGCCAAGCAATATACATGATGGATGCTCGTTACGGTACCGAGGATGCCCGCGTTCCGGAGGTAACCGGCCGGCCCTTCTGAGCCTCAGAGTTGCCCCTGCATCCCCTCGTGTGGTGCTGTCAAGCTGTCGGATCTTAATTGAATCAAAACACTCTAGCAAACGGGACTCCCAAAATTAACGGCTGCAGCTCGAGGACCTTCGTGGCCTCGGCAAGGGTTCTGAGGAACTCGGGAAAAAGACCCTCTCGCCAACTTGAAGGGGGGAGGGAGGGGCTGCGTTCAGGGCTACTACTCGAACAGTGCTGTGGGCGATATTTACGAGCGCATATATCGTGACGGTCGCGCATTCCCGGTGAACTGGGAAACAGTAGGGACGGAGACCCTCGACCAATGGGTGCACATTCACGTGGAGTTCAATGACCCCATATCTGACGACATCACACTCATGTCCCGGGTCAACACCGGAGACCCGAGGGATGCAGAGGGCTGCCTTGCGGTGCGTACCGGCGGCCAGTTCCGAGAGCTGCCTCACTTGTTTCTGATTCCCCTTCAACAGTAAACTAAGCCGTGTCAGTAGCCTGACAGACGGTGAGCGCAGTCGCAGGTGAGATCTCCGCCTCCCCGCCTGGACTGACCTCGGGATGGCTCCTTGTCGGGTGACTGTCAGGGATCTGTGTCCGAGGTGATGCTGTGGTCGCACTACCTTTCCGCGGACCAGGTTGCGAAGGTGGCCATCGGTTTTGACCAGCTTGTGCCGCAGACAGCGAGTGGAGAAACCTACCTGAGGTGCCTTTCCGGTGTTCCTTATACATCCTGCAGAAGCTGTCCCTCGTGCAAGTTCTGCCCTTGGGAAAGCGTCCTGTGGTGGGATGACAACACCTTATGATAGGGTGCCATGCCAAGGGCATGCTGCGCGTTGGGTGATGGCATCGATTACCCTCGGCTGTGCCGCGGGGGTTTGCAGCCATTCATTCCGTCTGTTGATGAGGTAGTCCCGAAAATGACCTGACCGGCTTCTTGAGTGGTTCCGGTCAGGAGTCCAGATGCACCGAACAGGTCTTTTAACCAGCTGTTTTATGGTGTCTTGTAAAGCCCGCCTGCACTGGCAGGCATAGACATATTTCTGCAAATATTTGCGTCAAGGAATAGATCTCGGAAAAGCCACTATGGCCCTCAGGCTGATCAGGTTGAGAGTGCTGGTATAATCGCGGAACAGGGCATTATATCCCATGGAGGAGGGTACCGGAGACTTGGCGTACGACTTCACGACGCAACTGTTGCCAATGCAGTCGTTCAATGGGCCCTTCTGGGTGCGTTGTGGATGCTCTCTGCCACCCTCTGTATTTGTCCCCTCGTACATCCTGGACTGCTCCCCCTCTGTGTTGGTACTTGAAGGCGCAGTTGAAGGGGGATAGGCCGTTGGAGTTGTTGCAATTGAAAGAAGTTCTTGAGTCCAGAGTGCAGCATTGAATAGTTTTGCCACCCTCCCTGCTGTGGTATCCATTGACAGGTCCGCACGGCTTCACCATTGTCCGGATGGCACCCAAACTCTTTCGTGTCCCCCCTCCTCCACCTCCTCTGAACCATCTCCACCGCCTAGCCCCCCCCGCCCCCACCACCTAGTCCTCCTTCTCCTCCTTCCCCTCCACCACCCCTCCTGCGCCAGTCTCCCCTTATCCCCCCTTTCAACCGGCACCAATTTCTCCGCCAAATACTCCCCCAGTATCCCCACCTCCAGAATCCCATCCCCTCCACCATCCCTCCACCATCCCTCCCTCTCCCACACCTCCCCTCCTTCGCCTTGTCCTCCACCTTCCCCTCCCCCATTCCATTAAAACCGCCACCGCGTCCACCACAGTCTCCAAGGCCACCGCCTCCGCGACCCCGCCACCCCAACCTCCCCTCCTCCAGTGGAGGCAGAAGAAGGTAACCTGCCACCCTCTGTCGTTTGTGAGCATTCCCCACACACAAATATCAGTGCATACACAAATATCAGTGCATATTTGTGTGTCACCTTTTGCTGTTGACCGAGGCCCGGCGAAGCGCGGCCTCTTCACTTTTTGTGATGGTGATGGGTTGCTTACACGCCACAGATGATGGAGCCGATGACAGCTGGCTACTGCCTGTGATAATTGTATGCGTGCTGGTTCCGATTCTGCTGATTGCGGGCTATATATTCAGTAAACGACTTGAGCGCCCACCTGTCGAGGATTCTGGGACTGGGCCAGCTCTCGTGATTCAAGGTGTGACTTCAAGCCCCCCCTGCTCGCTTCGGGCGCTTCAAGCCCCCCCTGCTCGCTTCGGGCGCTTCAAGCCCCCCCTGCTCGCTTCGGGCGCTTCAAGGCCCCCCCTGCTCGCTTCAAGCTGGGCCCCTTCAAGCTGGCCCCTGCTCGCCCCTGCCCCCTGCTCAAGCCGGAGTCTGAGGCCCCCTGCTCGCTTCGGGCGCTTCAAGCCCCCCTGCTCGCTTCGGGCGCTTCAAGCCCCCCCTGCTCGCTTCGGGCGCTTCAAGGCCCCCCCTGCTTGCTTCGTGCTTTTCGGTGGAATCGTTGACATAGATGTGGGTGCTTGGTGTCCACAGAGTTTCACAATAAAATCCCCAACTCTCCGGCTGGTGCAAAGGTTGCACCTCTACCAGGCAACAGCCCTGCACCTGCCATGCCGGTACCTGCAGCCCTCCCCTCCCACCTCTCCTGGCATCTGCCATGCCGGTGCTTACAGCCCTCCCCTTCCGCCTCTCTTAGAACTGCATGCCGGTGCTCACAGCCCTTCCCACCTTTCACTCCATTTGAATTTGACCAAGCTTGGCTAGAAATATCATTGAGTATGGTATGACAGCTTGGCTAGAAATATCATTGAGTATGGTATGACAGATAGGACTTGGGTGGTGGTGGGGTGCACAGGCAAGCGGGAGTAGACAGATATAACGAACAGATGATTATCTGCGCGGCACCTGATGAATTGGACCTTTCCATAGCAGTCAGTCAGTATCGGTGGAGGATTCCCCAAGTGTATTACCTTTGATCGATAGTTTGTTTGTACTTGATACTGAAAGTGCGCGGTATCCATTGAGACTTGTGAAGGAGGGCTCGTTAATGCTCATGCATCTCACACCCTGAAGACTCACTGAACGCATTTATGAATACGTTGTACAAGTCTGCCAGAGAGTTGAGTGTAACGCTTTGCGATGTATACCTGTGCTGTAGACAAAAGCAACCAATTCTGTTCTGGCTTACCCACACCAGGAGGCATCATTGCTTGTTGGTGTGATCTAGACTGCTTACTTCGAGTATGGGCAGGTGCATGTCTTCATCATTGTGCTTTGAGGACCGAAGAATTTGGTATTGAGGCAAAGCTATGCAACTGTCCAAACATCTCATTCACCAGAGTCTGAGCATTGGTTGATATGCTGAGGAATGGAATCATGTCATAAGCAGATATGCAATCTGCAGTAGGCTTTTAGTGTTGTTCATCAAATAGTAAACATGCAGTGTTTAGTAGTGATATTTCATGTATTATTTCACAGCATGAAATATTTCATCGTTGTAAGGAACAAACGGCCATCTAGAATTAATGACGAAATTCTGTGTATCTTTGTAACAAACGCCTGCTTCTCGTGGTACCGAAGCCGGGTTTGTCCAGCTGGTGACAGGCGTGACAATTATGACGAGTATGACAGACCTCGCGCGTTGCGACTGCTTGAGGGCAGCAGACTTGGTTGAGAAGATATGGTCACTGTAAGATGACTGTGAAGTGATAAGAAGATATGACAGCTACAATACTGTCACTGACGTGTCAGTCAGAAGATGGGAAGTGGTAACATCATTAAAGTTGGCATAGGATAGTGACATTCTATTGGTAGATGAAGATTTCAGGGCGGAAGCCTGTTACAAGTTTGGCAGATGTGACATTGACCTGAGAATAAGTAGGCTCGGACCGCAGGTCAGGACTAGTGGACTCATTATTGTTTTACCTTCGCAAGTGCTAGGTGGTTGTTCGCGTGCCAAGTGCTAGATTGCTAAGACAGCTCTGCTCACAGTTTTGTACAATAATTCGTACTTTTGGTGATTTTGTTAATCTTTTGATGAATATATTATACTGATGTTTTTATCTTTTTACAAAACAATAATGTCCTGCGCGGAGCGGCTTTTTATTTCGGTACGAATTCAGAAGTAAGAGGCTCTTTGGCGACAAGTCGACAGCAATCAAGAACAGCGGATTCGGGAGACAGGCGACTCCAGGGACACCCTCGGTGTACTTGCGGACCCTTTTTCCTTTGATATTTGGCGGTGCTTACACACGGAAAGACTCACGGCGGCGGCGACAGCGAATCAGCAGTTAATTACTATCCTAATGAGTGGTTTCTTGTCTTGCGGTTCCTCTAGCTTGGCCATCTTGTCTGACAGTGAATCCAGGGATACCCATGGTGTACTGGCCTATCAGTAAGCGGGTGTGTCACTAGAAGGTAATTAGCAGCGGCATCAGCCTGGACGGTGGCGGCGACAGCGAATCAGCAGTTAATTACTATCCTAATGAGTGGTTTCTTATCTTGCGGTTCCTCTAGCTTGGCCACCTTGTCTGACAGTGAATCCGGGGACACCCATGGTGTACTGGCCTATCTCTAAGCGGGTGTGTCACTAGAAGGTAATTAGCAGCTGGAAGGCAGCGAGCTAGTTAACTCGTTATATTATGTACACAGCAAAGACTGCTCTGGCAACGGTGTCTAGTGAATCCAGGGGTACTCAGTACACTGGCTCAGCTTAAACACCGTTGATTACCTTGGAAATATTGGTGGATTAGCGTTCAGCCTTTCTTCTTTTCTCTTACAGCGCTTGGCGACTTTAGACCTGTGGTGATGTCGCAAACTTATGCACGACGTGTCCTTACGAAGCACGACTACCTAGTCCTACTACTACATAGCCTTACTTATTGTCAGTATCTCTATAGCACAAGCTCAGTACTATATATATTGTCTGATGTCACTGCGCAGTCAATCTCTTAACTGTAACCACACAAAAGTTCAAAAAAATTTGATAACCACATTTAACTTCCTATGCAAGCTCTTTTTCTCAACATGTAAAAGACTGCAGAATACAGTTCTGACGCCAGTGGTTAAGTACAACTTCACAGAATGCACAACTCCACAAGTAAAAGAATATCATAAATCATAAATTGCTATATCATAACACTGCTGTTTTCGCGGTCTGGGCAAGAACTCTCTTTTTAGGAACTCACTGTTACGAAGGCAAAACAAAAATGAGCGTCTGCTCTAACTTGGCAACGCCGCCCTATATGCTACAGTCGCTATCTCCAGACAAGATGTAACACCCAGCCGTACTTCCGTACCCTGTCACTGTTGTAACTGCTCGCGCGTATTGTGCTGCGCGTGTCATATGTTCGTCACAGGGACTACTGTCCCAGGTGTCACAACCCGGCTAAGGTACACGACAAGCCACGGTTTGTGACAGCTGTCGCGAACTTATGCACGACGTGTCCTTACGAGGCACGACTACCTAGTCCTATTACTACATAGCCTTACTTATTGTCAGTATCTCTATAGCACCAGCTCATCAGTACTATATATATTGTCTGATGTCACTGCGCAGTCAATCTCTCAACTGTAACCACACAAAAGTTCAAAAAATTTTGATAACCACATTTAACTTCCTATGCAAGCTAACTCCTGTGCCAACTGCACAATAAGAGCTTGTTCAGCATCTTCTGTTGTGGCACCATCCAGCGCGAACTTGCCCATGCTGAAAGTAAGCATGCCCACTCCAGTAGCCTCTCCACCCCGTAACATCCTTGCTCGCGTCAAAGGGTTTCGAAACACCATCACCCACATACATCTTCTACCTATGGGCCCATGCTCCAGATGTCCAATCACATGCAAGCGTCCAGCATGACACAGTTTGCGAAAGTACTGCGCCCTGCTCTCCGGCATGTTTGTCATGTAGTGCGATGGCACATGGATGCAAGCCACCACTCTGCTGGCCAGCACTGCCAATGGCAATGCAATATCCAGTACGGCAAACCAAGGTGACGGTATCACTGCATCACACACTCCATACTTCTCCTTCCAAGCACGATAATTGCCCGGCTGTAGTGCATTGAGGGCCTCGGGCCATCTCAACTGCGGGTTCCAATCGTTGCTCGTGATCTCCAAGTGAGGCCACTCCAATGACATCACCTTGCCAAAAACACATGTACCAGCCCACGGGTCCCAGACCTGTGTGATCTTCTTCCAACTCACCTCGTGCGCCAGGCGCCTGACTTCCTGAGGAACCGTCATAACCAGTTCCAAGCCCCAATCCAGCTGACTGGCAATCTTTACTTGGGCTCTGTTCAACTGAGTAACGTCCCCCCTCTTCTGCACCTCCTCCGGCGCGGGCTCGTGGCATGCACTGTGGCGGCCTTCCGTAAGCTCCTCGCACGGGTGTGCTGCTCTGAACACTTTCGGCTCAGGATGGTGCGGTGACCATCATGCCAATGCCCTGGCATCAAATCTGTGATCACCCTGCTCAGTTCTTCCTGGCTTCCCCATGCCACTCGGTCTGGGAGATCCCCCATGGTCCCCTCTTTCCTGGCAATCTGTCGCGACGTAAGCGCCTGCCATGGATGTTCGCGTCCGCCAGCCTTACTGCCCGGTGTGGGCCCACGTCCGCAGGCAATAATATCGTGTCTACTCCCAGTTTCTCCTTCAGTTGCAGCTCCATGGCAGCCATTCTCTCCACGATGGATACGCCCACCTCGGCGGAGGCTGCCACCATAGTCGCACCCAAGCATTTGGGGCATTGCCAGTCTCCTTCAGGCACTTTGTCCAGCGCCGGCTCCAGACACCAAATGTGATAACCACGATTACATGTGTCACATAACAGCATAGATGCCTCGCCACGATCCGTCCTCATGCACTTCTCACACGCAAGATGTTTGCTGGGAATGGCTGCGCTGCAGTCGTACTGGTCCTTCACCTGCAAGTGGCACGGCGCAATGTTTTGCACCGTACTCTTTTCTCGAAGCTTGGTGCTGTCTTCCAACACCACCACCCCATCCTTCTGCACCTTGACCAACTTCAGAATGGCTGGCTTGGTGGCCACCTCCATGCCAGAGCGTGGTTGTTGTCTTATATACACGAAGTCACCCGCCTTGAACTGATGCGGCTTCGGCTCGTAGCTGCCACTCCTCCTATTTTCGTACAGCAGGGTGTCACGGTGTTGAGCGATTTCCAAGTTGCATCCTGCGTGCACCATGAGCTTCTTCACGATAGCCGCTCGCTGCAGCAAATCCTCGGCCAGAGTTCGCTCGTCCTGCTTTTCAAAGTCCAGCTCAGGTCGCGCGCGAAGGTCTGGTGGTACAGTAGCCTCCTGGGCGAACAGCAGCGTAAAAGGTGCAACTCCAGTCGACTGCTGCTTGGCTGCATTGTAGCTGAGCACAAGTGACCAGAGCATCTCGTCCCACTCGAAGTCCAGGCCCTTGTCGAGGGCCATCTTCTTAAAGCAAAACTTAATGGTGCGTACCACCCGCTCGGTCAGGCCGTTGCTCTCTGGGGAACTTGGCGAGGTGACCCTCCGGTCGATGAGACACTGTCTGCACAGTGTAGCGAACTCGCCCTCAAATTCGGTACCCCCATCCACGAGGCATTCCGCTGGCGCCCCAAACACTGACAGGACGTGGTTGCGAAACGCGCTGGCCACGGTGGAGGCTTCCTTGTTGGGAATCGGAACGCACACGATGAAACGCGTGTAATGCTCTGTCATGACCAAGACGCGCTGGTTCCCAGCCTTCGTGACGCGTTTTGTGGGCCAAGCCAAGTCCAGGGACCAGCGATACATGAAGGACTTGATCTCCAGCGGTGTGAGCATCGCCTCCTCCCGAGCGTAGTGCGTGTTCGCCCTCTGGCAAGTTCCACACTGTGTAACCACTGCTCTAACATCCTGTTTCATGCCCACCCAATAATGGCGTTGCCACAACAGATTCAATGTCCGCCTGATGCCCCAATGGCCAGTCCTCTCGTGGTACTCGCGCACCAGCTGAAGCCTGTCACCGGGCTTGGGTACCAGAAGCTCCTTGCCGCTGATGGTGGCCATGTACAGCTCGCCCATGAGCTCGTCCCATCGATGACGAGCCGCTCTCTTCCTGACTCTGTGGTACTCCTCCTTGGGGACCTCCACTGAACCTCCGGTCTTTATCCACGCGAGACATAGTTCGTCCTCGTGTATGTCCGGGTACTTCTCCCGGAGCGACTCTTGTTGGGTCACACTAGCCACCATGGCGACCAGTCTTGTCGTGTCTGGCAGCCTAGGCAACCTCATCTCTTTCTCCTTCGCCGCTGGTGCCCATTCTGGCGCTGAGTTCACTTCCACAGGTTTGTCCCCAGGCCTCGAGAAGGCTTGACAGTGCCGCGTCTTGTAACCCGCGAGCTCCATGGAGGCAAGCTTCCATTGTCGGCGACGTGGGACTGCGTCCGCCGTGCCCAGTCCTTGCGTACCTGTTTGCCCCTGACTGCACATGTGCTGCAGTCGCTGCTCCCAGTCCTGGTGACTAAGGCGTCGGGCGACTTGCTGAGTGTAGTCGCTGGATCTGGTGACCCACTCCGCCAGCTGCGCTTGCACCGGCTCCGGTGCCGATTCTGAAGCGGTTGTCACCTTAGCAGACCCCATGATGGGGATGGCAGCTAGCGCGCCATGCTCCTCCTCCTCACTTTCCTGGCTCTTTGGCAGTTTGGTCGTACTGACCTCCGCAACTGCGTACAGCAGCTCCATAGCTCTGCGATTCATGGCGAGGCCAAGTATCCCAGCCAACTCCTCATCTCTCATGCCCCGAGCCATGCGCAACTCACTCGCGCTGTACCCCATGGCAATGGCCTTCTCGTCCAGATTGACCTCTCTGGTCTCTCCTTCCTCCTTGATGTCACCTCTCCTCACCACCGTACAGTACCTGCACGTGGGGCACGAAAGGCTCGGGAGTTCTGCGTTGCCAAGATGGTTGGCAATACTCGCATGGGTTCTCCCACCACGTTAGCGATGTAATGGGGCTTCCTGTCCCCAGTGACTACCTTGCGCGGCTTCCAGCCTCGCTGTAGGATGTCACTCGCGTATCTGTCTGGTGGCCTGTCCACCACCTCCATCACCAGGTTGAACTGGTGGTCGTCTGGAACAGGTTGCTCCAGTATGCTCGTAGGCGGTGCGCATACGATCCTGCGCGCGCTGCGTCAAAGGATACCGGCTGGCCCACCACACTGTTGATGATAGGGAACACCTCCTTTCTGATCTTCGAGTTCTCTCGGCGCGACAGTGGGGAGACATTCTCCAACACGTACGCTGGCGGTCGATGAGGCTGCAGCTGTTGCAGCGTCGAAAGGATTCGCACTGCCTGGTAGAACAGCCTGCTGTGCTTGCCCTCCAAACCTGCCAGCTTGCCCGCTGGTGATAGATCCTGACATGGGTAGCCACATACCATGACCCACTGGTCTCCGCTCAATGCTCCTGCATGGACGAGGTCAATGCGGCTGGTGTCCTCGATGTTGCTGGGCAGCTGCTTTAGGTGAAAAGCCCCTGCGTGAAACAGGTCAGGATGTCGGCGACTGAGTGTCATGCACCTTGCCCTTGCTACCGCCTGACTGGACACTGAGATGTCCTGGCGGAGGTACTTGTTGACCTTGACGCCGCAGCGCAAGAGCATCTCCAACTCCTCCTGGCAGTAGTGTACATCGAACAGTCGGTGGACCGCACTGGTCTCCAGCTGCTCCCTGACCATTTTCTCACAGTAGTTGGCCACTTGGGCCTCTGGGTTCGCTTCTGGGCCAAGCGGTGGTTCCCTGGTCACCTCCAAGCAGATGGTGTCGGCGAAACAACGCGTCTCCCTCTCGGCGTACCCTGCTTCTCGCGCACAGTCACCTTCCCGGTCCAGGCGGGCACCAGTCGCGTCTGCTGTGCTGGGCAGCGGGTACCTGGAAGGCACGTCCGCGTTCGTTCTCGTTCTTTGGCCCTGGTCAATACTGGACCGTGAACTCAAACCCTTGTGGACTGATGGCCCAGCGCAGGTGTTGACCCTGCAGGTCCCCCTTCTCCATGAGGGTCGTGAGCGGTGAATGGTCGGTGACTAGCGTGAAGTGCACCTCATGCAGGTACTGGCGCAGAGTGCGGATTGCCCACACCACTGCCAGCATCTCACCCTGAAAGCTCGCATACTGTCTCTCAGTTTTTGACAGTGAGCGGCTGATCACCACGCAGATGTGCTCCACGCCGTGTTCATCCTTCTTCTGGCCCAGTACTGCGCCAATGCCATGGTTGCTCCAGTCCGTGTAGTAGAGGAAGATGGGCTTGCCATAGTCGATGGGCTTCAAACACCTCCCCGAGCAGAGAGCGTCCTTGAGTGTTTGGAACGCTCGGTCCTGGTCCTTCCCCCAAGCCTCCTTGACGTCCACCGCTTCCTTCCTGAGCAGGTCGTTTAGTGGTCGAGCCATCTCTGAGTAGTTGGGTCCCATGGGCTCACCCACCAAGCCCTTGTAGTAGTTCACAGGGAACATTTCCTATGGGGATCGACCAGCCTGGGGCCGACTGAAGTCCTCAAAAACGGACCCTGGCCGATGGTGGGCCGAAATGATTTTATTGGGTGGGCCGATTCACGCGATAGCAAATTTGTTGATTAAATTGGCTGGGCCACGTGGCCGAAAGCTGGCCGAGTCTCGATTGGGCGCTCTTCTTCAACAGTTATCCACGAAATACGCACTTTTCGTTACATTAGCCAAACTGGTGCGTAGAAAATATTGAAAGCGACTTTACAATAATGAGGGGCTTTTTTACGTTCATAGTCTAGAGATAGATGCATCCGAAATCGACAATTAGTGGGCCATTTTACACGAGCATTTGAAGGGAAATAAGTGCTGGCCGATCTGGCCGACGTTTGGCCGAAAGAAATGAGATTCCTGGCCGGTCTGGCCGAAAGCGGGCCTAAACGTTTTGAAAAAGCGGGCCGATTGTCATTTTGCGAGGAAATGCTCCCTGGTAGTTCATGAGCCCGAGAATGGAGCGCACTCCAGTCTTGTCCTCGGGCTTGGGCAACTCTTGAATGGCCTTGCACGTGATGCCCTGTGCACCGATGGTGTTGTGACCGATGCGGTAGCCCAAGAAGTCCACGGTGGCCGCCCCGAAGGTTGACTTGCCTGATTGCAGCCGGATTCCTGCATCCCCCAAGGTGCGAAGCACGGCCTCCACATCCTTGATGCGCTGCTCAGCGGTGTCTGAGTATAATTTATGCACACGTCGTCAACGTACGCCACCGTGCAATGTTGTAGGTGACGCAGCTCGTAGTCCATGATCCTGATGAATGCGGCGGTTGCTCCAGCTGCTCCAAATGGGATGGAAGTGTAACGATAGAGCTGATTGCCCCACCAGAACGCTGTCTTGTCCCTGTCCTCTTCAGTGGTCATGGGAATCTTGTGAAAGGCTTTGGTCGCGTCCAGAGTTGTCTTGAACTTGGTCTTGGCCACGCGCTGATAGAGCTCCTCTGGTCTGTGTGGCAGCGTGTTGTCCTTCAGCGACAACCGGTTTTTGTTCCGGAGGTCGACGCAGAAGCGTGTAGAAGTCCACTGTCCAGTCTCATGGTCTTTCTTTCCTGCGACCACCACGTTGCTGGCAACCATGTCGACAGTGCTGTGAAGCTGGCTCGATGGCTACTGCCCAGTGGTACTAGTCATAGTACCAGAATCGAATCTGGTACTATCACAAGTACCAAAACGCTAGAACTTTTTTGATGTCCTCCTCCATCCTGATGGTGATATCCATGATATACCATTACCTTAACGACCCAAACTGAGTTGTATTATGCCCCATTGGTCCATAGGTTACGTGTAGCCCTCCCAGTGGATGCATATTGCCAACAAGGTGGAGTTTTGTGTTACACAATGGTGTCTCACTTGTCTTCGAAATCATGGCGCTACTTTCGGATTTCTTTTTGAACAGACTTGGGATTCTATTCAACCCAGCGATGGCTCAAATTGAAGCTGTATAACATGGCCAATGATGGATGTGAGCATGGGGCAGTTGGCATACTGCCCGTCGCTGAAACTGCGACATGCTAAACATCCCATCTCCACCAAATGGTCCAACTCAAGATTCCTTAAGTATGAGGGCTATCGTCGATTTTGGAGCCTAGTCGTGGCACTAAAGCTACGAAATAAGTATATTATAACGTCGGATCGCCTCACCAGCGTTTATGACATCAAAAGTAAACCCATATATCGATTTTTCAAGACCTTTACATGCATGAGAAGTTGCCGTACTTGGACTCTACACATGGAACTTAAGTACGAAACCGCTCCCGATATTACTACAAAAAATGCTGAGAGGCCATTTTATCACACCCTTGGGTGTTATCGAATCCCAATACTGGCGTTATAAAAGACGTTCAAATGGCACAACGCATGACGACCACTTAGGATACATCCCAATAATGAAATTTGACATCATGCATGCCACCTCGTGGCCACATAGCGTGCCCTTTTAAGTCACCGCGCGCTTGGTACTTGTGACAGTACCAGAAATTTTAATTAATTTTATGGCGTTACACCCCCCAAAAGCACACCGCACATACACATACCTAAAGTTCACGAGAGTACATTTCAGCATCAATAACAATTCAAAAGGGTCCTAAATGATTTTTCAAAACCTTCATGGGACTCATACACCCCATCTAGTGCCCATAATAAAGCATACATTTTGGTACTTGTGACAGTACCATACCACCGGGCAGTAGCCATCGATGAAGCCATACTCCAATAGCTCTTTGCAGTGCAGGTCGATGATCTCCTGCTCTCCCGGGCTGTACTTCCTCGGTCGCTGGTAAGCCATCTTGGTCTTGTCCTTGAACGGGATGGCAAAAGTCGCATGCCTGCCCCTCAATGGTACCCCTTGATGTCCTGCGGCCTGTTGGCGAAGCAATAGCTGCACCTCCTCACCACGTTGCACAATCATCTCTTCCCAGTTCTCCTCGGTGAACTCAGGGTGCCCTCCAAAGGTGGCATTGAGCTCCATGTCCAACCACGCGGCCTCGTCCTTGGTGACTCTAGAAGTGGTTCCCCCTGGCTGTAGCGTGTCCAGCACTGTGTACGGAAGCACCTCGTCTCGCTCTGCCACCATGCGGCTTCCCACCCAGTGTCCCACTGGCGCGAGGACCTCTGGTCGTCCCAGGCGGTTCTGGAGGAACTCTGCAGCGGGTCAGGGCATGAACCCGTGGCAGGTACACTCTGTAACCCTCCAGGGGCCACGGCGGCCACCCAGGCGGCAGCCGCAAGCAGCAACAAAAGTTTTAAGATTCTGCTGGCTCCCATAGGTTTGACTGGAGAGTGAAGGGTCAGTATGCAAGTCAGCATCCTCCACCCCCCCCGTGCATACGGCCCAAGCCTCCTCCTGCAGAGACGTAGATTACCAGCGCCAAAACCAACGCCACGTAGGCGAAATGGGCAACCCGGTAGCAAGTGACGGTGCGCTGTAGGCGCTGAAGTCGGGTTGCAAAGCGTGGCTTCAGCATGCGGCGTGGGATGGCCGCCAGCGTGGCCGGCCCTGCAGCAGAGACCCGCTGCGCTACTGAAAGTGCGCGACCCAAATGAGCTTGAAGCGCTGTGAGCCCCCACCTGTCGCGCGCCATGTGAGCGCCCAGAAGCCCATGTCTGCAAACGTGGATGGCCAACACCAAGACGAGCCCCAGTGGAAAGATTGCCACCCCGAAGCGCATGGCGAAAGCGACGAGCCCAAGCCGGAGCAAAGGTACGTGCCACAGCCCGTTCTGGGCATGGTGAAACCCAGCGACCTGCCAGGCCACAACGCAAAGCAACACCAAGTGCCTTGCCAACACCAATAGTACGTGAAGATGTAGGCTGTGGTGCGCCCACTGCTGGTGTGGGGCTGTGCGCATAGTCCACAATGTGCGTGCCATGGCTCTGCGAGCCAGGCTGGAATGGCACACCCAGAGTGCTGCAATCTCCCCAAGGTACCTCGTGACCTCCAGGGCCGCCCATATCATTACCACTGCCAAGTGAGGCAGCTGCGGCCATCGCATGCGCACGAGTGCCCCCGTGAGGAGGAAGTACACCTGCATGTGCCTCGCCCACCATCTTGTGGCGGGCTGCGTGCCCGGCCCATGGCCGGGGCCACTGCTCAGTAGCGGGCTCGCCGGGCTGCAGCTGGCCCGGTGCCCGATGGAAAAGGCGGCAGCACTGCATCCCTTCTCCTGTCCTCCATCATCTCGTCGTGCCTTTGTCGTGCATTGGCTGCACGGGCTACCCTCTGGCCTGCGCGTTCGTTGTGAGCGACTCCAGGACGCTGGGTTCTCTCTCCGGGGCTCGGTGACCTCCTCCTGCGCTGGCTGCTCCGTGGGGAGTGTTGGTGCGCCGGCCCAGGGGTCGAGCTCGTGTGATGTCTGTCACGACGGCTCCCACCCTGGCCCCTGGTGCCTGCGACATGAACATTCTTCTGCATTGGACTGCGGGGCCCTGTGAGATCCCGGGCTTGCGGTGACCTGTACGATGCAGCTTCCTGGTCCTGCACGTCTGAAGGGAACACTTGGGTCTCCTGACTGTAGGTGTTCTCTGAAGCGGTGGGGGAACCCATGTTGATGACTGTGCGGTGCTCGGACCGCTGGGCGAGGTTGACCTCCAAGATGCCCCTGGAATGCAATCCACTGAACGTGTTGCCGGCGACAACCTCGTTCACCGGCTGTTCGAGAGCGTCATGGCGATCATTGTGAATGGCGTTGCTGGCGGTGTTCTGCCCTATCCTGGCTCCCCCCACGGAGGGACGCGGTCGCCCCTGCAACTCCTTCAAGGCCTTTCTGTGCTCCCTGATGATGGCATCCTTCCTCTCGATCATGGCATCACTCTCCACGATGGCGGCGCGAAGCATCCCTTCTGGCGTCTCGTCATCCCCTGCACCATGCGCTACGTCATGCCCTGCCGAAGCAGAGTGATCCGACAATGGCGACGGTGTCCGCTTGCGGTGCGGGCTAGGAGTCGTTCGATCACCGCGTGCAGGTTCGAGCGAGCGCCTCGATGCGCTGTTCACCTCTTCATCGCCCCTTGCCTGTCTGTGGAGGGAGTTGTCACTCTCTCCTGACGATGGGGCGGGCGATGGCGGTGCACCCGGGGACGTTGGAGCACTCTCCTCTGCAGTTGTGGTCAAGTTGTTCATGAACTCGCCAGCCAGATGTGCACGCAACTCAGTCCGTCGCTCTTCTTCAGCACGCAACGCAGGCCCTACGCGAGCTGCGAGTGCAGATAGAGGGGCCCTGTGCATCACTGCGGACCTTTCTCATGTCACCCAACAGCACTGCTCGAACTTGCGCGTTCTGGAGGACAGGTACTCCATCGTGAACACGACGCCGTAGGAGCCTCGCGCGTGATAAAAAGCCATGATCCTCGCAGAGATAGTACACTGCTTTGGAACGAGGAGTGGCTCTAGTCCTGAGGACGTGTAGCGTGCCTCGCTGCGGGCCGTCAATCAGGTGGAGCTTGGCTAGCTCGATAAGGTCCTCACCCGTGCAGAGGTCCGCCACGTGTTTCCGTATGGTGCCCAAGAGTCCGCCAGTGCAACCGACTGACTGCCCTCCCAGAGGCAAGTGCTCACCTCGCTGTCCCACCGCCGCAGAGGAGGCGTAGCGGTGCATCAGCTTGCTGCTGAGCTCGCATGTGTGCAGCCCCTTCCCGCGCTCCGCATAGGGCTTCCCCAGCATGAACTGCATCTTGCTTTTAAAGCATCGGTATGGGACGAGGAAGACAGTCTGCCCATCCCGTTGTACCAGCTCCGCGATCTGGGCCGGGTTCAGCCAAGTGGACTCCTGACTGAGTAGTGTTCTCGCTGTTGGTGTCCGACTCAGCTTGGTAAGTGCCCTGGAACACCGACGGCTGATACTCCTGACTCTGAGGGTCAAAGTCCCCTTCGGGCCACGTATGATGTGTCAGCCGCAGCGGAGCTGACACTGTTGCTGGTGGCGGCGCATGGCCAGATGGCCCTGCAACATCCCTCCTCGCGGTCTTGTCTGCAGGAGCTGGCGGTCGAAGTGCTGGCGCATGACCAGATGGCCCTGCGCCGTCCCTCCTCACAGTCTTGTGTGCAGGGGCGGGCGGTCGAGGTGGCGGCGCCCGCCTGACTCCATAGGTGTTCAGATCGTCACGTGCAGCATCCTCAGACTTGCACGCAAAGAGCATCACCCTGCCCTCTCCCAAGTGCAGGAACTCCTGGGCGGCGGCGTTGGTGTTGAACACTTCGCCATGTCCCCCTTCCCCATCCGTCACTGGGTAGAACTTCTCCACCTTGCACGTCACATCTGTCAGTGTCAACAAAGGAATGGCCTGCTTGCCAGCCACCACCTCGTCGTACTTTGTCTTCAGTCGCGCTCTGAGATTGGCAACATCCACCTTCTGGACGTACTTCAGAGGCTGATATCTCCAGCACTGGTCCTTCTCATAGTAAAACGGCAGCTGGAATTCGCCAGTCACCTTGCCCATGGGGCTCATGCTGACGCTATCAGCCATGGTGTGACGCACCATCATCTCCATCAGCTCCCATTGCACTCAGGTCTCCTCGCTGAGCACACAAAACTGATGCACCCTTTTGTCCCACATGAGGGTACCAGTTACGACGCCTGTGGGGTACACCTGCTGGGCGCTGAGGGCCTCCTGGACGTCCGCCATGGTGTAGCGCCCGGCGTCTCGGTGGGCTTGGCAGTCAGGAGGTGCAACCTGGTCACCATCCTTTCTCCACCTCGCGCGCGTGACCCAGGTGTCTGAGGCCACCTTGGTTTCCTTGTTGACCTTCTTCTGGTCCACGAGCGTGAAGTCGGGCCACAGCAGCTCCGTCTCCAGGACGTCCTTCTCCTCTCCGCAGCGTGCGAACGTGACGCGCACGAAACCTGCTTCGAGTTTCATCCTCCCGTCGTCCCCCCAGAGTCTGCACAAACGGGCGTAGCCGGTACGGTCCACGAACAGGCGCTGCTGAGACCAGCTGCCCTCCTCGCTCTTACCACTCCATGGGTGTACCGACATGCCCTGCCACGGCTGCGTACTGGCCAGGACGTACTCCTTGTCACTCGCAGCTTCTTGCTCCTGCGTCAGGTCAGGACGACGGGGGTCGACCTGCGTAGCTGTCAGCCCTACCTGCCGGCGCGGTGGGTGCCGCGTCCAATGCTCCCTCGGGGCTGTCCCATTCACTCCTCATCATCATGTTCGCCTCACGTTGACTGCACGATGTAGCTTGCAGCAGGTTCAACATCTTGTCCGTGACGGACGTCCCAGGCGCAGGGGTTTTGAACCTGAGGTCCTCAGCACGTAGGCTGACTCGTCCAGTAAGTTCGGCTCGCATCAGTGAGCTGGGTCGCAGTGCTCCAGCTTCCACCATGGCCTGGCAACGCGCGTCGAGCATCTCTCGTTCCTCGGCGTTGAACCTCTTCAGCCTGAGCTCATCCAAGAACGACTCCAGGAGAAGTGCTAGTTCAGGATGTCCTCGTGAGAACGCACATCGCTCCCCTGAGAGGGCCAGGCGGTCCTCTCCCACTGACCCAGCATGTGCAAACTCTTGCTGGTGCGAAGCGCGGTCGTCGAAGATCTCCGTCGCCAGGCATACCCTGGGGTCCTCATTCATCTTGCACCTCACGTCGGTCGGTGGCGTCAGCTCAATAAGCGGCAACGTGACCTTCTCTCTCATGCCCAGTGATACCGCAGCCTCAGAAGTGGCGATGCCACGGTACAGGTCGATAGTGAGCTTCAACGCATTCTTCAGTGGCCCAGTGCCCACCAGGAAATCCCACGTGGTGTCGTTGGTGAACGTAACGAAAGTGTGAAGACGATGGAGCGTCATGTAAGGGGTGCCTGCTGCGAGGATGCCGTCCACATAGCAGTACTTGGTGAACTCGGCGGGGCTGCCATCGCACCTGGCAACTCTGGCCCCTGTCTCTGCGTCAAAGATGGTCAGACCAAGCTGTTTGACTGTCCTGATGGGGATGATGTTGCAGTTTGCACCAGTGTCAAGAAGCAGGGCCTTGTACAACATCAGCAACCCGCCAGAGGCCACAAGGGCCATCCCTTGGGCAAGAGTCTCGTTCAAGAGCTTGCACACAGGCTGAACCTGTGCCATAGCTGTGAGCTGCTCCTCCGTAAGACCACTGAGCATCTTCTTTTTCAGCAGCTCGTAGGCCTTGGCCTCCATGGTCCCCGCGTGCAGCTTGCCCCTCCCACTGAAGTCCGTCACTCCGAACTTTGTCTTGGATAGTAGCTGCCGCAGTGCCGCTGCGGTGACGCGCACTGTGTCTCTTTCTTTCCTAGGCTGATCCACCATGTCCTCAGGCATCTCGTCCAAAGGGATCTCCTCGTCGTCGCTGTCATCACCAGATTCCATCCCCGGGCAGTCATCATCTTCGTCGTCACTGTCATCACCAGACTCCATCCCCGGGCAGTCATCATCTTCGTCGTCATCACCATCACCTTCGCCGCAGCTCTGGCGGTCGTCGATGTCTGCTGCTAAGGCTGCTGGCACGGGGAGCTGACCGGCCTCGGCCAGCTCTACCAAAGTCTCCACACCCCTGGGGGCTGTTATCCTACCCTCCGCTAAGAGCCCAGCAGCCAGTTTGCGAAAGGCTGCACCCAGGCTCTTGATCACAGAGGCCATGAGCTGAACCTTCCTCTGCATCTCGTCTGCTGCTGGCGCCAATGGCAACTGCGCTTCGGCCTCGTATTCTTCGGGTGTCTTCACCGGCGGGAATCCCCTCATGTGCTGAGTGCTGCCCAGCGCTACTGCCGGTGCAGCCGTGACTTCGGGATTGTCCTCCGTGTTCAGCGCTCCTGTGAGTCCCTCCAAGCCCAAGGTGGTGAGCGCGTCAGAGAGCACCTCCACGCCCATCTCTTCAGCCAGCGCTGAGAGTACGCTGGGTGAGGAGACTGATGGCAGCCCTGGTCCAGGAACCTCGCGGTGGTTCACCTCGTGCGTGTCCGAGATGTACACCTCTCTTTCCGCAACGTGCGAGGCGACCAGTTCCTCGTCTGACCCCTCGTCCTCGGAGAGCACCTGGGACTTCACACTGCCAGCACGACTGGCAGTTTTCCGTGCAGCCACCATGCCCTGGTACTCCGCCTTCAGCGAGTCCACTTTACCAGCTGGACTCTTCTGCTTGTCGGCTGGTGGAGGCTTCGCCCGATACTTGTTCTTCTCCTCGCTGGACAACTGCTGCCAATCGGTAACCAGGATGCCCCACTCGGATTTCTTGAAGCGGTTTTTCAGGTTGTACATCCGCATGGCGGCGTTCTCGGCCTCCCACCATTTGCTGGACCCGAGCCTGCTCTCGTGATACGCCGCTGGTAGCTTGACGTGCTTGTAGCCGCTTTTGCACTGCTCGGGACTGGACTCGTGCCAGCCCCCTCCGAAGCAACGCAAGCACTTGGGCTTGTCGTTCGCACGACTGCCCTCGGCTGGTGGAGGGGTGTTGTTGTACGTGGGCTTCTTAGCTCTCTCCGCAACGTGCACCTCCTTCTTCATCTTCTTAGAAGGTGAAGCGTCCACCTTCTTGCTGCCCTCAGGATCCCCAGACTGTCCGTCCACGGCTGACTCCGCCTTCCTGATCGAGTTCTTGATGGCCTTCCTTGAGGTCGAGGCCATGCTGTCTGGCTTCCCAGGTAGAGTACTGGCAGCCGCATCGCCTCGTGATCTCCTGCAAGAACGTGAGGATCCAGGACTCGGCGTCGTTCTTAAGCTTGTCCTGAACCTCTACAATGGCCTCCAGGTTCTTCCAGGTTACCCTGTTGGGCGGCGGGTACTGAGCTCTCAACTGCTCTTTGACCCGCGTCTGGAAGATCTTGATGCGGAGGTTCTCCACGCAATCCTCGATGAAGGTGCGTAGAGTCTCGTCACTCACCACCTTCCCGGTGTTGAGCTGCATCTCCCTGCGTTAGCACATTTTCATATACGTTACCCCGTCTTGCCCCGGTTCTTGGGGCTTCTGGGTCAAGAGATCAACTTTCTCCTGAGTACCCTTCATCATAAACTTTTTGTCAAGCGCAGCAATGAATCCCCTGAGGGCGGCGAAGAAGTACTGCGAGTCATGAGTGCCGTCGTGTCCCGTCAACCCTTTCAGCGAAGTCCCATCCGTTCTGTACTCGTTGGAAACCTCCCCGTGAGCGTCATGGGCCGTTGCTGGCCTCGCGACTATCCACGTTGCACCAGCGTTCATTTCGTTGAAAGGGGGCCTAGCACACGGAATGGAACCCTCAAGTGGGCCATGTACGCTGGTGTCCTTGAGCACCCTATCCATGTTGGAAGCCACAATGCCCCCGCTTTCATAGTTCTCACACCACCAGCTGTGCGCTGATGAATCCGTGCCATCTAAACACGTGGGGACAATGTCCCACAGTGTTTGCCAGTCAGGAGGTGTGTCCCTCAGAGTTTGCTTTTGCTCGTCAGAGAGACCGGCACCTTGAACGGACCTGAGCCTCTTCCTGATGCTGGCGGCGTGCTGGCGCCTGAAGTTCTCGCACAAGAGGGCGAAGTCCCTCAAGAACTTCGGCCGGTCTTCCTCCTTCGTGCCCGTGTACGTGGGCAGAGTGCCGAGGGAAAGGCGAGTGGAATCGCCGTAGTCCATCTCGTCTTCGAATATCACCGTGGACTCCCGGGCTTCGGCCTCGGGCTGACCTTCGCCGGCTACTGATTGTTCTTCCAGCTCGGTGAAGTGCTGGCTCACGCGTGCTCTCTGAGTACGTCTCTCGGCTCGCTGCTGCTTCTGGAGGTCTGAAGTCGACTCCGTCGCTAATTTCCCAGTGGTGGGAAGGTGCCAAGGTGAAAGCCCTTTTCACTCCACACCTTTCAGCTTACCAGTACGGAAATTCCGTTCCTGGCTTCACCTTCTAGTGCTTCGCTCTAAGAAGCAGTCACTGTAAGGCTATTCTCACTCATTCCTGAGGTAATGAATCCCATAAGTGATGAGACTCCTGCTTCACTCCACCCTTTCAGGTTTACCAGTACGGATAAATCCGTTCCTGGTTTCACCATTCAGCGCTTCGTTCCACCAGGGCACTGTCTCCCAGAGTGGTCCAGAATTCCATAATTGTCACGGTCGCTATGATGAACACTGAGACTCCTGCTTCGCTCTACGCTTTCAGGCGTACCAGTGCGGATAAATCCGTTCCTGGCTTTACCGTCCAGTGCTTCGCTTCATCAGGACACTGTCTCCCAGAATAGCCCAGAATCTCATAATTAACACTGTCGCTGTGTCTCAAATGACTGCTGAACCTCCAGTGTCACAACAGTCTGCTTCACTCAACCTCTCCAAGCTTACCAGTACGGAGATTCCGTTCCTGGCCTCACCCTTCGAAGGCTTCGCTCTTCAAGACTGCTCCATCACGCTCTAAATTACAGACGACATGTCTGTAATAAAGCCCATTTTTGTTTTGTAAAAGACTGCAGAATACAGTTCTGACGCCAGTGATTAAGTACAACTTCACAGAATGCACAACTCCACAAGGAAAAGAATATCATAAATCATAAATTGCTATATCATAACACTGCTGTTTTCGCGGTCTGAGCAAGAACTCTCTTTTTAGGAACTCGCTGTTACATACGAAGGCAAAACAAAAATGAGCGTCTGCTCTAACTTGGCAACGCCGCCCTATATGCTACAGTCGTTATCTTCAGACAATATGTAACACCCAGCCGTACTTCCGTACCCTGTCACTGTTGTAACTGCTCGCGCGTATTGTGCTGCGCGTGTCATATGTTCGTCACAGGGACTACTGTCCCAGGTGTCACAACCCGGCTAAGGTACACGACAAGCCGCGGTTACCTTTGTGACAGTGAGGCACTTGTGATACCTTTCACCTTCTTGATGAGCAGTGACTTCAAAGCTAATCCGGGGGTGCTCAGCACACTGGCCTAGCTTAAGCCCTGCTGTGCAGCTTCTACCACTGTCAACTATCTGCGAAGGAACACTTTCATGACACTTATGGTCCTTCTTGATGAGCAGTGGCTTGCGAATCCAGGGGCACTTTGTGCACTGGCTTAGCTTGAGCACTGCTTGGTGACTTTTCTTCCTGGTTATCTTGATTAGCAACGAGCTCTTATGACAACTGTTGTGCTCTTGATGAGCAGTGGCTTCGCGAATCCAGCAGGGGTGCTCAGCACGCTGGCTTAGCCTCAGCCCTGCTGTGCGAATATTCTGCATTCACCACTGATTCAGCGTATCAAGACATACTTGTTGCAATATTGCAGCTGGACTGCGATAAGTTACTACTGCAGCCAGAGGGTGTTCAGCACACTGGTTTGACTTGGCTTGTTGTGGCTGGGTGTCTGAGCCCTGTTGATAGTGGAGAGCTTGGGCATTCACTTCGCATCCCTGTTAGGGACTGTGCTGGGGACTATTTGCTCACATTGACTCTGGACCGCCAGTGCCTGCCATACTCTTCATACGCGTTTCACCCTTCTTCATAGCCAGAGCGGTGTGAATCCAGGGGCACTTTGTGCACTGGCATAACCCAGCCTGAATTCAGTCTTCGTTCTATTTGTGAACGAGTTGTACGCGTGGAGAAGGCATACCTCTTTTTGTCTTACTTGTCACATATTGACTTAGCACTTGACCACGGAGGGGGAGGCAGAGTTAAGCGCTTCCGTTGTCCAGTCTGCAGATGTGCAGAACGGGAGGCACGGCGATTGGCCCGGGAGAAGAGTACCCAGAGGCGGATCAGCAGCTTTATGAGCACAGAGGGGTCGGAACCAGAGATCCGTCCCCCAGCAGCCGCAGTAGCAGCAGCAGCAGCAACAGTATCAGCAGCAGTACCCCCAGTCAACAGCCTTCTGTTCGCATTCGAGAGCTTAGAGGATATGGATCGCCCTGATAGAGACTCTGATAGCTTGGACAAACTCGATCCAAAACTCAGTTACACTGGCAGCAAGAATGAGGACAGGGCAGCATTCGTCAGACGTTTTGTGGAGTTAGTGGAAAGGGTGCAGCGATCCCACGAGGCAAAGATACGCAGACAGATGAGATCAGCAGCTTACCAGGGCCTTTCCGCAGAACAGAAGCAGGCTCTCCGAGATTCTCGGCCAGACTACAGATCGATATGGGATCTCCTTCCCTCTTTCTTGGCAGGAGAGGACCATGCCACCTCTACCGCCCACGAGTGGTGGTGTGCTGCGTATCTAAAGGATGGCATTATGGCCTCCAACGCATTTCGTATCTTGAAGGACATCTCTAAGAGGGACTCTTTTCAGGGCTCTGTGCGGTGTGCACTACCCCCCTTTCACGAGATGAAGGCAGGGGAGACATGGGTAGTCTGCAAAGAGTTTGAGGATGATGACGCTGATGGTGAGGAGTGTGAGGATTGGCTAAATGTCGGGACCTCGACCAAGGGCCTTACAGGCGTAGATGGCACTGAAGATTCTCACTATTTCTGGGCGCTGCGGGCTTTCGTCGCAGAACTTGAGGCCAAGTTTCTGATGAAGGGTACTAAGGAGAAGGAGGACCTGCTGGTGGCCAAATCTCAGACCTTTGTTTGAGCAAGATGGCCTTGCGTACGTGAAGAGTTGCAGACGCAGGGAGTCCGCGCTTAACGCTGACAAGAAGGTAGAGGACATCATGACCAGGCAGAACATCGAGGAGTGCGTCAAGGGGCTGCGCATCAAGGAGTACAAGGAGCGCGTCTCGGAACAGCTACGAGTCAGTCACCCAGCCCCAGCAAGGTCACGTGGGAAGACCTGGAGGTCATCGTGGAGGTGCAGGACAAGCTGAAGAATGACGCAGAAGCATGGGCACTGACTCTGCAGCAGGAGCTCACGCGCAGGTCAAGTAGCTGTGTCTACTCTTGCTATGAGGCCCGGCAGCTGGGACTTGACCTTCCCGAGCTGGTGGCCGCCATGCAACGCTCTGGTTCTGCCAGAAAATCTGGGGACAAGCGTAAAGACTTCAAGAAGAAGGAGCCGTCCGTACCCGCTGGTGATGACGTGAACAAGAAGCCGCCACGGGAGGTCAACAACGCTGAGAGGGCTAAGTCCACCTTCACTCAGCAAAGTTCCGCCCCCTGACGCCACCAAGGACAAGCAGTGCAAGTTCTGCTTCACGCGTATGTGGCACACCCCAGATCGCTGCTACACTGGGTGCCGAGATGCGAACGTGCCTCCAGACTTTCACAAGATCAGGAAGAACTCGAAGTACGAGAACGAGGTGAAGAACGCTAAGATGCGCGAGTACAACATCATGCACCGGTTCGACAAGCACAAGATGGGCATCACCACAGAGGAGTGGCTCAAGTTGCGGGAGGCCAAGCAGCAGCAGGTAGCGGCCAGTGCGGAGGTGAAGGACAAGCTCGCTGCGGAGTTGTCATCTTTGCAGGCAGCAGGACCTGCTGATGGAGGCAAAGGCGCAGAGGCGCAGGCGCGATCAGATGATGGTGAAGACGAAGCTGAGTATGACTCCAACTTCAACGAGCGGGAGGAGTACGATGTAAACGAGCGCGTGGGCCCTGCTGGTGAAGGATTGGTTACGAGCGATCACTTTGAGGCAGGTTCTGCACCAGAGCTGCAAGCGAGGGCTGCGGTTGCATTGGGGAACACGCAGAAGATGCAGGGCTTTCCAGTCAAGACGCCCGAGGAGTTTGACAAGGACGCCCAGGTGCCCAGAGCTGCCCCTCCAAACCTCTTGAGTAGGAAGTTCCACCTGCTGGCATCCCATCTGCGCAGCTCTACACGAACATGTTCGCAGATTGCGGCGATCTTGCTGGCACAGCGTGCCATAGACCTCCCGAAGGATATCGACAACCTTCTGGCCCTCGAGGAGATTGAGGGCAAGGAGCCTACGGAGACAGTCAGGCATCGCACTGAGGTCAATGAGCACCAGCTCAAAGACTCGCCCAGCACTGTCGTGCAGGAGACGGGGGATGGGGCAGCGACATGTGCAGAGCAGTCAGACGACAGGGAGTTGCCACTGGACAAGATGCCAGATGGGGTGGTCGACCACTCCACAGCCAGGTGTGCAGCTGCCGCTTGCGTGAGCGGTTTGGGGGTGATGGACTTCAGTGAGCACGGGCATGTGCGTGCGGGTACCATCCAGACCCGCGCCTATGACGCCTTGAGAATGAAGATGAAGGACCACCTGACCGAGGACCAGACGCTGCAGATGGCACAGGTGCAGCCAATATTCAAGCTGGTGAACGCCACTCTCCATGAGGGCTTGGCGCTGGTGTCTTCTGGGGGTGAGCTGATGCTCTACTGGGCTGTTCTCATGATGGACACCGGTGCTAACTGCAACATCATTATTTTCCATCGCCGTGGTTAGGCGACTTGGGCTCACAGTCTACGAGGCTGGCACTGGAGCCAAGGTCACGAGGTGCGACAACAGCCCCACCAAGTTCACTCACTACTGCCACGTGGACGTCATATTGGCAGCAGGCACGCCGCACATGACTCTTCATCGGCTTCATGCGTTCGTGACGTTTGAGCGGGATAACTCGTGGGATTTCCTGGTGGGCACTGGGCCATTGAAGAACTCCCTCATGATCGATATCAAGCTTGGGAGTGGCGTGGCTGTGTCCCATGCGCCCTCAGTCTTGGGCATGGACACCCAGGTGACTCTTTCCCTGGTTAATCTTACACCACCGAAGAGCCCCAGCAGTGTCAGAAGAGTGGACCCTATTGTTTGTCTAACGACAGAGATCTTTGGTCCAGATCTGGTGTGTGGATGGCCCGAGCGCCATCCTTCCAGTGAGAAGGGGAGAGTTGCTGCCTCTAGGGTACGCTCTGAGCACATCGATGATATACGCGCGTCTCCTATACCATCACGTTCCCCGTCGCCAGGGCCTGGCGAGCTCGCAGGCGTACACGAACTGCGACAACAAGCCCACTGGTGGACATGTCCCATGGACTCACGCCGGAAGAACGCGTTACTATCTCTGTCACACGCTTGGAAGGAGGAGTCGCATCTGGAAAACGTCATCGCGTTCCGAACGCGTAATCGACTGTTCCCCGTTACCCCCCGTTCCGGAGCGATCGTGTTCTGCATACGACATTTTGCGATCCCCGTTCCTGAATCGCCTGAGAGCGTGCTCATAACGATCATGGTGATGATCCGCGATCCGCGTTCTCGTTTCGCTTTGGATCGTAACCGTCATCGTAAATCCCGAACGCACTGCACCGTTTCTTCGCGTTCCAGTAATCGATGACATCAGCAGAAATGTCACTGGCGCATACGCTCGGACTGCGTCATGGCGACCTCACCTTGATGGACACAGTATCGTGAGCTCTTGACTTCCCATTTAGTCTTACGTGCGTCTCCGAAGTTTGAAAGCACGTGAGCCGAAAACCATACTGCAAACTCTGATTAGACCAGCCTAAATAATTTGATTGTATTGTGTTGCTAGTATAAAATAGTTTCTGATATTTTCGCGTACCGTATATTTTCCGCAGGTGGTTGGTCATTGCGTGGTCGCCGCAAGCAAGATGCGTTTGGTGTTTACGTAACCCACACACCCACGCACTTTGTCGCTTGCCCAAAACTATGATTTACCCCATAATTTTCGTGCGAAATTTTGAGAGTAGATCCTGCCGGGGCACCTATTTTCCTTTCGTAATTCACTTACAGTGTTCGCAAATGCAGTCCATGAGCACGTTTTCGAAAATGGTCTGTGGCAGCTGGTTACACACGGAATGAGCGGACATCATTCCCGCCAGGTGCGCTCACAACCGTTTAGTAACATACCGAATTCTGAAACAAAATAACAACACTGCAAAAATACCCTAACAGCTTTCAGCGGTACATAGACAATGAAAGATTTTAAAGAGTGTGCAAGCACTAGGCATTCATCTAGTAAGCAAGCGGGCATCATGCACACACAAGCAGGGCACTAAAGCTTGAATTCGTTACAAGAAATGTGCAAGTACAATCTTAAAAGATTGAGCCATACATGGCGAATACAAAATAAGAAATATCACAACAAAAAGTTCAAGTACGAGGTTGGATATCAGCGCCTTGAAAATCGCTGGACGATAAAAAGCTAAATCAAACAGATTTCCCGGCAACAAGCATTTCGCCAGCGAGTGTTTAAAGTATTTAAAATATTTAAATTACAAGTATTTAAAATACCTGCACGATAAAAGCAGAAATATAAGCATAAGATAAAATAAAACCAGGTGCACACGCCACGAGAAACAGCACGCATGAGAATCAGGCGTTCGAAAACAGTAAGCAAAAACTCTGCAAAATTACAGAGCAAAGTTAGTGAGAGCGGTGGGATTTGAAACCACACTGCACATACTGTGCAGCTATCGCCCCCGTTAAGCATTTTCGAGAGATCCGGAATCCGCTGGTGACGTTGCTGGCAGCAGCAGAAATACAGAGCAAGAAAGAAAACCTGCATAAAATACAAAAGTGCTGCTTGAACGAAGGGTTGCAAAAGACACCGAAACCGCCGGGCTGTAATACAACCCATCGGCCTACAAGAAGTGCTCCGCGACCGTTAGATTAAATGTGGGAGCTTTCGCCCGAGACACACACCCTTGGCCTTATAGGGAGCTAAGTTTTGCGACAAATTCATGATTGGAAATTCCGCATATCTTTGCGGTATAATTTGGAATTGTTAAACGTGTCTCTCATTGTCGGTTACGAACGATCGGTCGATACAATCCTATGTAGGACTGCTGAGATCGGTAAAACCGTTAGATAAAATGCGGGAGCTTTCGCCCAAGACGCACACCTCTGGCCTTGGAGCATCGATCGCATTTAGAATTTTTGTGTCAAAAATCACAATTGGTTATTCTGCTTATGACCCATGTTCGTGGTATCCATCATATGCTATCGTATCATCGATTGGCCGGTAAAGCGCGAGCTCTCGACACAATCCGGGGTAGGACTGCTGACATCGACAGGAAATTTTCGGAAATTTTCCAACGCCACAAAATTTTAGGAACAGCTCTTGCGGTGTGGCCTGTCGAGGTCACTTTTTTTCTAGGAAACCTGTTTCGCTCCTTTAAGGGAAACGAAATGAAAAACAGCATATTTTTGAAAAAGCTGCGAAGCGTCGTTAATATAAACGAATCTTTTTGCGACACGACAAATAAAAAGACCTCGCGACACAAATGAGAGGCTACCGATTATGGCATTTGATGGGGCGCAAGAGCACTTTGCCGAGTTGACTATTATGCAGGGTTGCTCCCGAATCACGATGATTCGTATTGTGGCACACCTCCACACGAGCAATGTGCCCATACATACTGCTCAGAGCATCGACGCGGGGGCACGAATTCCCTATGCGAACGACGTGCACCGCGAGAGAGAAACCATCAAAATCATGTTGAAGTGGAATTCCATTTGTTCTAGAAGTATTTGTTAGATTTTCAATTTACTTTACAACGAGGTCCTACTAATTTCTCTGATATATGCGTATGCGCTTTTATGTCTACACAATTGTCTATGCACATGCCTACATGTCTACATAATTGTCCCCATTAAAATTCGATCACATGTGCGCTGTGGCATGTACTAATGAAACATAATCTCGTTGCTTTCGCCTTCGGTCCTCCCAGCGACAACAATATCTTGAATCGAGGTCTTCACTTCCACAACACGTCCACTGCTCCTCTCGCAGAAAATTCCCACACACCGCAATACAATCATATGCTGATCACGTGGACATGAGTCGTATCCCGATGTGGAAATCAGCAACATGCTGCGTATGTACCCTTGTTTGCATCGTCGGCAGTAAGCGTTGGGTAAAGCACTATGCCACATTCTTTAACTACGATATGCTTCCGTGCAACAGAAGGCACTGTATGCAACGAAGAAACACTCTATTCTGGGTCAACCTCATTTGTTAACGAGAAGTAAGCCTGCTTCCCACCAAAGCAAGCAAGGTAGCTGAATTTGAGCTTACCCAGTTGTAGTGACTCCAGGTACCGGAGTGTGCCTGAAGTTCGAGAATGATAGCCTGCTGGCGCATCCTTTTCAACTGCTCTGTCAGCCGCCTCCACGCATGAATCTCTAACCGCATCCCTGTACACCATCCCCGCCTCCACGTCGGCAGGCGTTTCGTAGGCTAAACACCAAGCTCTGGATTGCCTAGGCTTGCGAATGCATGGCGTCCATCTTCCTAGGTGCCTCAAAGGCCCTCTTCAGGGGAATGACACGTGGACTGGCGTGTGACCAGTGCGTGCAGCAAAGGATGCACGCACGCGCGATCAGACTCCTTCACTCAGCAAGACATTCGAGGCTGGGCTGTGCAAGCAACCCTGTATGTGGTGGCTCTAAGAGCTCTCCCTCGCTTGCTCTTTCTCTCTTACCTCCACCTCTTATCCCCCGCAGCGCCCTCACCATCCTACCAGGTCGCGCTCTCACAGCCACGTGCAAGCATCCTGTGACACGAGACTGACCACGTGGCCGCTTTTTGGAGGCTCCTAGGAAGACGGCCAGTGAGCTGCACCTTCATTCAGGTGGAACTCCACGCGGCGAGTATACACCAAGCTCTGCCGCACCGAGAGCACCTCCCACACGCGGTCCCTGTGGAACGGCAACTCCGTCCACATCATCTGCACTGTCCTTCCGAGCAAGCTATCGAGCACTTCTGGACCCCAACGGAGGGCTGCAATCACAAGGGCTGCAGCACGCCACAGGCGCCTTCAGCAGTGCCATAGGGGGGATCTGCTCAGGGATCTGTGCCCATGCATGATCACATGGTCCAATCAGGTGAAGACCAATATCGCTAGATGGGTGTAGCCTCTGTTCTCATTCACGCTGGAAATTGATCGTTGCGTGGCACATGAGGGGGTTAGGGCGACAGCAGAGACCAAGAGTGTGGCGGCACGTGGCGCTGAGGATCACCTGGAGAGAATGACATGAGTGGCGCGGCAGGTGGGAGCCGCCAGGCAGGCTGCCAGCATCAATGTGTCATGCGGGTCGTCAAAAACCGGTGCGGCGGATAGGTCGAGGCTGAGTTGGGCGCGGGAAGCCCGCAGCGGCGCCATCAGACCGTACCACATCATGCCGTTACGCTTGCGAAGTGCAGCGTGGCGTTCATGCAGGGAAGTGGCATTCGGAGGCTGCGTGACGTGGCGCTCCGGCTCCAGTGGCGGAGACGGTAGGGCATCGTGCAACGCCTTCCACACCGGCGATGCTGCGAGAGACTCGAGCGTCTTGCCCATGAGATCGATCACCTCCGAGGGCGATCCTAGCTGCTTCAGCCTTGGGACCAACGTAGTGGTAGCTGCGACCAACCCGGCCGACTCACACCCGAGCACCCTTTGAAACACATCAGGAAGGGGTCAGGGGGACTGTTGCCGTCGGCGAGCCCCAAGGAGGTCCCACCAGGGTGGAGCCGGGCGGTGGATGAATCGTGTATCAGTGGGGCACGGAATGAGGCAAGGTTGACCGTGAAGAGGAGAGCAGGGGGGTGGGGAGGGATCAAAGGGAGGGGGATAAGCGAGGGGTCAGCGCCATCGCTACCGCACAGCGCCTCAGTTCACTCCTGTGTCTCCCGAACCCTTTTGGCAGAGGTGTGGCGCAATACCGAGCCACCTGAGCGCTTCTGTGACTGCTCCTCTGTCTGCGCACTGAAGCCATCCCTGCTCGAAGCCGGCCTGCATGCACCCTTCAAGCTGCTCGAGCCACCTTCGAGCCACCATTCTGTGCTGAGAGCTGCCACCGCTTCCCTTCCCGGCGCAACAGCCTCGCCCCACACCTGTCTGCCCGCTGCCCTGAGAATCCCCAAGGGGCTGCGAGTGGCAACGTGCACCACTTCCTCCCAGAACGATTGTGCGCACCACTCGTGTGGACCTAGGTTGGACATAACCTCAAGGTGCCACGGTTATAACCCCGGTTAGAACCTTATTTGAAGTCAAAGGTTATAACCTGCGGTTATATTAGGGACAATTATGAATATATCCGTGTAGTGGAAGCAATATGATGACAAAAACACCTACACTTATTACACAAGCCTTCGTTGTTGTAAGCGTTCTCTTGTGAGTTGTGTCACTCCCTTGGATCAGCCACTATGGCGTGTCACGGCCTACAATATGGAACCCGTGACTGGCAGTGATTTGCCCAGGTTATAACCCAGGTTATAACCTAATTTCAGACCCCGAGGTTATAACCGGTTACAGGTTTTGTCCAACCCAGGTGTGGACTCTTGTTTCCGCCCCGTTTCTGCATGTTTGTCTCATCCTCTGAGAGTCACAGGCTGGTTTCAGTAGGCATGCCTCATGCTGTTTGGTGTGCATGCCGTGTGATATCTCCGATAAGAATCAGATGATTAAATCGCCGAGAGAAGCTCTGACAAATTTTGAGGCCTCAGGGCCAATACTTCCTAACACTGTCATACCGGCAGTGAAGAAGCGGCCACGTTCTCCGGTAAATTCCACGGGGCTGGGGATAACACCCGCGAGCAAAGGCTTCGGCACACGCCATGGGACACTCAGCCGCAGTTCCCGGAGCTTTGTGCAGATCTAGACCCTCGACACGGTGCAGGTGTGCCTGAGCCTCGAGGCAACGCATCCCTCAATCGGCGCTCAAGTCGCCAGCCTGGCTACGCCTATACTCGGACTTGCGATAGCACGCCAGCACATGGCCAGCCAGTGTCAAGAGATGTGCCGATGGGGCTGGGGGCATAGCGGGGCATGAGTCGAGTACGCTCCTCAAGAGTCACTGGGGTGCGAAGGCGGAAGGGGGTGGCGATCACCCTTTGTTGTGAAGTGCATGAGGAGCATCGCCAGGTTGCGGGGGATGCCCTGCCCTCTGCCGTCCTCTGCTGCACGGCCTTCCCCATCCACCATCCCCATGTGGCGCCTGGAACACACCGCCTCGGAGCAGCCATCCTCGCCAACGTTGTGGCAACCCTTGCACACCCCGCAACGCTCTGCGTGGCCCATCACGAGCTGCTGGAAGGCGGCCTCCGCCAGCCGCCGGTGGCACTGCGGGGACACCTCCGCTGCCAGGTCACGCACCACCTGTGCGGCCTGGCGCAACAGTACGGGCCCGACAGCCAAGCGCTCCTCCCCGGAGGCGCCCTCCCCATGTGCCCTCTCCCGCAGCTGCTCCCCCTGGCGACGCAGCACCGCACCCGCCGTGCGCACCACCCCGGGGGCGCCTTCGAACCGCCAGTACCCGTCCTGCCAGAAGAGGAAGTGGCAGCACCCCTCGGCGAGGCCGTCCGGGTCCTCCACCTCCTGCAGCACGTCCTCCAGCACTGCGTCCGCGGCTGCGTCCGCGCCTGTCTGAGTGGAGGCTGGGCCCGTCACATGCGGGGTGTCGGCGCTGCTCTCAGCACCAGGCCCCCCGCTCCCAGCAGCGCCGGCGAGAAGCGTTCCAGAGAGCTTGCCCGCCGTCTTGGAGTTTTCCCTGGCGCCGGAGCCAAAGGCAGAGGCGGCCCCCGTGGGGAGGCGCTGCAAGGCCGCGAATGCCTCCCGCGCGGTGAGAGGCCCCCACGCCGCAACCGCAAGCAGCAGCAGGCGTGCCACGTTAGCGCCCCCGTGGCGATGAAGGGCGCTCACGAGTCCGCCGAAGCCGTCGACGTCCAGGAGTCGGAGGAGGAGCACCCGCGCATCGGCAAGCCACGTGGCAGGGGCCGGCTCCAGCGGGGAGGCCGCTGCGCGCTGGAGCGTGGCCAGGGCGCGGAGCAGCCGCTCGGGGTCCTGCGCCAGCACCGTGTGTGTCAGCATCCCGAGCGCTGCACGGCCCATTCCCACAGGGGGCTCGCCGTCCTGTCCAGCGGCTTGGAGCTGCAGCTCGAAGGTCTCCGCCAGAGCCTGGTGCGCGCGCTGCAGGGGCGCTTTCCCCTCGCCCGCCCCTCCCCTGCCAGAAGAGCCCGGCGCG
>LGRX02034767.1:0-38771 GCA_001247695.2 Cymbomonas tetramitiformis
GTTCGTTCATACTGTGCATGCGTGTTCCGCACATGCTTAAAGCAAAGATGGTTCTTGTTTGTACTTCAAGATGTATCTTGCTTGTCATCTTCGAGTTCGACATACAAACTCTCGATGACAGGGTCATTCAAGTCTTTCCTTGAATTATGGCAGATGATGTGACATTATCATCTGACGACAGGTACAGTCATAGTCGACCGTACTGACGACTGTCCGGTAATAATATATGACACGACCGACTATCATAATAATATATGACACGACCGACTGTCATAATAATATATGACACGACCGACATGACATGGTATGACATGCCTGACAGGTATGACACGTATGACATGTATGACACATATGTCATCGGTCATGACCCTGACAGATCTCCCCTCTTAAAAGAGTTGTGACCTCACAACGGGCTTACCTTTGTATATGTCTATGATGTCTTTGTTGTTGTCGCTTCTTGCTGGTACCAGTCTTCTTACACCGATTTGAGGCGTCCCTCATGGTGTTTTTAGGTTATTGGGGGAACTGAGTCCACTTTAGTCCCTCACCTTACAGTTCTTAGGATGTAGCCCACCTTTCTGGAAATCGTATCGTATTTCAGAGTGACGTTTCAAGGTTCAATGAATTGCGTTTCGTGATGCAGATTGACGCTGGATTACTGATTGATCCACACGTATCGTGCGTCAGAGTGACGATTCAAAGCATCCGAAGTCTACGTTACGGATTATTTGCGCTAGCCGTCGTCGCTTTAGCGAACGATGATCCCACGATTTAACGATTTATAATCGCACGATTCTCGGCCTGCTATAGTGCACCCAACCCTTCCTCCCCTCCTTAAGCTACTTTGGAGGATCATAGGTAGCGATGGGGAGCCCGATTTTGGGGCTTGTTTTTAATGCAGACGGAGTGGCCTTGCTTAACGGAATTGGACTTATAATCCTCAACCGGTCTCCAACTCCTCAATGTTTTTGTCCAGTACGCACGCTTTGACGAACATCTATCGCGATGAGTGAGAATGGATTCGCCACGTACTAATGTGAAATTTCTTTAGTTATGTTTGTCAAGCACAACTTAGGATCACAACTCCGTCTACCTCAGTCGATATCTCCGGTAGCTTCGGATGACTGGCCAAGAATCCGATGACAAACCACGGCTTTGGCAAAGGTAGCATATAGCAGTTTTTATTTATCCACAGATATGATATCTCGCATGTGTGCGTATCTGTGCAAGGGTATGATTTTGAACAAGGCTCACTACACCTTTAGCAAGGAAGGATCAATTTCCCGCTTCTATGCAACATAATGATAAAACATTAAGAGCAAGGTTATATAGATGATCGACATGTATTAGTATATATTACAAGAAGTAAGGGCATAAGGCTTAATATAATGTCTAGCCTTCATAGGCAGCTATAATGTCTGCTGCATTGGTCAGCTCTGTGGCTTTGACCCAGGTGTCATGCTCAGGGCCGTAGCCTGCATATCGCACTAAATAGTATTTGACACCTCTAGTGAACTTATCCGAGAGTATATGTGATATCTCAAACAGTGGTTGCCCTTCTTCGGTGATCATCTGTGGCAGAGGCAAAGGTGCTTGGATCGAGTCATTGTACAACTCTAATCTGGATACAGGCTGTACCGGATGAATACGGATATCGAGGTTTCCGAAATCTAACTCGTATGCACGTCCATGGCTAAGCACTTTGGATATAGTGAACGGCCCAATATATGGCTGCTTAAAGTGTCTGCCTGCCTCTGTCAAACCAGTCCATTGAATAAACTCGGTCCGTAAAAGAACTTTCTGCCCAACTGCAAACTGCTTAGGCATGTGAGTCTTATTGAATCTGGCTTGGCTAATTTCTGCTGCTCGGGAAATGTTGTCTACCGCGTTGGCATGAACAGCCGAGTACTGGTCAAAATGATCTCGAATAGCTCTTTGTATTGGAACAGGAGCTTCTGGCGGAATAGTGACTACCAGGTCATGAGGCGAAAGTGGTTGCGCCATCGAGTCGAGATAAAATGGTGAATAACCAGTTGATGCAGAAACGGTATTGTTAATTGCAAACTCCACCAGAGGCAACTTGTCCTGCCACGAATTGGCTGAAGTATCGTTGCAATAACACCTGAGGATGAAAAAATACTACTTAATCAGTTTATAAACCAGAGGATGGTGAAATCAAATCATGAATCAACAATTTGAAAAATACCTGAGGATGTCCTCTATGAAGGCATGGCTCCTCTCATTGGCAGCATTCGACTGTGGATGATGTGATGACGTCATGGACAATCTCGTACCAGTAGATTTCCACAGTGTCTGCCAGAATGTAGAGGTGAATCTGGGGTCTCGATCTGAGATGATGTTCCTCGGAAGACCATGGAGCTTGAAGATATGCTGCATATAGATAGAAGCAGTATGCTGAGCTGTCCAGGTCATGCTGAAGGGGATGAGATGACAGCGATGAGAGAATTGGCACATTACCACAAATATACTGTCGTGCCCATTAGTGGTGATAGGCAGGTCAGTGATCCAATCAAGAGATACATCTAGCCATTTTGTCTTAGGCACGGAATATCGTATATGTGCCTGACCATAAGGCTTGTGTCGCCTCGTTTTCTGGCGCTGACAAACGGGGCACTCCCGAATGTACTTGATGGCTGCCGTTGTCATTCCTGGCCAATAATACCGGCTACGCAGAAGATGAAGCATGCGATTTTTGCCTACATGACCAGAAATAGTGGCTGAGTGGCACTCATGAAGGAGAATGTGGCGAAGCTGTGTGATCTCACCGTCATCTGTGGGGACTTTAGCTGTTGGTGGAATGTACAGCTGTCTGCCATATATGGTCTTACGATAGATCAACCCCTGAATGAGCTCGAAGCTGAAGCTGCTGACTGACTGTGATGAAGTCGATAATGTCAGCTTAGCCAATATAGTCTGTGCAAATGTATCACGATCATATTCGGATATAATAATGTCGTGCAGCTGATGAGCTGATGAAGAAGATATAAGAGCAATGAATGTAGAATCTGTGGGTGGTATGACTGGAACCTCGGTGATGTCTATGTGTTTCAGACAATCAGTGAGTTCAAAAAGTGTAGAGATACGCGTGAGTGCGTCTGCAACCTTATTCTTCTCGCCAGCAATGTGCTCTATACGGAAGTTGTACTCGGAGAGCTCATCCAACCACCGTGCCTGTTTGGGGCTCAGTGTGGATTTGGTCTGGAAATAAACCAGTGGCTGATGATCTGAGCGTACAATAGTCTCAGGAGCTCCCAACAAGATGTGGCGAAAGAATCGGAAGCCTTCCACAATGGCAAATAGCTCGATCTCAGGAATAGGCCAACGTCTCTGTGTATCGGATAGAGTGACGCTGTGATAACCACATGGCTTCATACCTTTTCCTTGATCCTGGAGTATTACTTGACCAACGTGTGTGCCTGATCCATCGACCTCCATAATAGATGGCAGTTTCTGATCTGGGAGCTGTAATACTGGAGCGTTACAGATGGCACTTTTGAGGTTGTCAAATACCTGCTGCTGCCCAGATTCCCAGACAAATTCTGCATTATCTTTAAGGAGACGATTGAGCGGCTCGGCAACTTTGGAGAACTTTGGTATGAATCTCCTAAATTGACCGACCATGCCCAAGAATGACCGAAGGGATGACTTGCGATCTTTAGCCATACGGCGTAGAGGCTGCTTTCCAACGGTAGGACCATAAGACACTGGAGGCTGAATTGCCATGACTGCTCGGATTCTGTCTTCGATGATGGATAGGCCTGCTTCAGAGATGTGATGTCCGATAAAGTCTATAGATCTGACGAACAACTCCACCTTGGAAGGCCTGATGAAGAACTGGTGATCTCTGCAACGCTGGAGGAACTGTCGAACATGCTTCACATGGCTGTCAAAGTCTGGACTGTATACAATAGTGTCGTCCATGAAAATGACAAGAAACTGGTCGATGAAGTCGAAGAATGCCCGGTTTCCTACACGAAGTGCTGTTGCAGGAGCATTGGTCAATCCGAAAGGCATAACTGTCCATTCATAAGAACCGTATCTGGTGCGAATAGCAGTTTTATGAATGTCGTCTGGATGAATGGGGATCTGGTGGAAAAACTGGTTGAAATCAAATCTGCTGAACCAGCGTGCTCCCTTCAGCTGCTCAAGTAGGGTGTCGTGTGGTGGCAATGGATACGTGTCCTTTATGGTGATGTTATTCAGGGCACGATAATCACAACACATCCTCCACTTCCCCCCTGGCTTAGGAGCGAAAATGATTGGGCACCCATATGGTGATGATGATGGACGAAGGATACCCAACTCGACATATTTAATGATTTGCCGTTTGAGCTCCTCCATCATGGGAACTGGGATGGTACGTACTGGCTGCGATGGCGGCTTATGTCCAGGTTCAATGTTGATTCGATGATAACCACCTTCAAACCGTTCTGGCCTATGACCAGCTGGAAGATCCTCCTGGAATATGTCTGAAAAGTCTTCTCTCACTTGATCACGTGCTGCTGTGACCTCGGGGTCTTCCATAGTGGTGTCTGAGTCTGCTGCTGCAAAGACCAGTTCACCATCGACCACTGAGAGGAAAAAGAGATATGCTACGGCTTCTTCAGCCGAACCACTGGATCGAATGCGACGAAGATGCTTTCTCATGGTGGTGGCGCTGACCAATTCCATTTCAGGAAGGCCATCTGAGTCTGGAGTCTGCTCAACTCTGGACAATACTGTGCGAATACTGGAGCCTGATGAATGCTTCCTAGTGATCGTCAGATTTTTGGTCTGAAAGTCAATGTGTGGATTCCTCCTCTCAAACCAATCTTGACCCAGAATGACAGTGAATGGTTTCATGTCAATGATGTAGAAATCTTCTGCATCCTTATACTTGCCCAGAGAAAATGTAGCCTTGGGAAGATAGGATGTGCATGGTAGTTGGCTTCCTCCAGCCAATCCCACTGAAAATGATGAAGAATCTGTGGGAGCTATACCAAGCTGAGCAGCAAACTGTCTGTCGATGAAAGACGATGTGGCTCCTGGATCTATACCAGAATGTGAGTACTCTGTCCATATACTTTCCCTTTGTACAACAACAGCTTCTTCTGTGATTTCAGCTGTGCTGTTTGAGACTGCATCTGTGCGATGTGCTCTGAGGGATTGTCCAGCTGCTGAAACTGTAATGTCAGACTGGAAAGGACTTCTTCTGAGATACTCTCAACCCGGCCACTTGCTTCAGTGGCATCTTCAGGCTGATCTACCCTCGGGGTGCTCTCAACACCGGTACCTGCGCAGTACCCTGAGAGTTTCCCTGAGGAGCTGGAGCTGAAGCTGGAACTGGAGCTGGAGTTGCAACTGCTGCATTGATGCTGTGCTGACTCTTCAGTTCCTTGACCAAGGTGTTGATCGTGTTGACGAGTTTGCCAGACCCATCCTTAGCACCCTGATTCTGCTGCGGCTGTCTCCGATTCTGAAAAGGATTCTGAGCTGGTGGCTTTCCTTTGATTTCCTTTCCATCATTGGTCCTGGTGGCAAAACAATCCTTCTCGATGTGACCAGGACGACCACAACGATTGCAAGTCTTATCATTCTGTGATTTTCCTTTTCCTTTGCCCTTGCCTTTTCCACCTTTTCCCTTATTCCGATTCTGATTGGAGTTCTGGCTGCCACTCTGATTCTGATTCCGATTTCTGTTGAATCTGTCATATGGCTTCTGGCCACGTCCCCTGTCCTTATCCTTCTTGGCTGGACCTCCAGATGACTGCTCCTTCTGACCCCGATAGTGAAGGGTTTCTGATTGCTTTGAGTGAATGACGTACTTCAAATCAAGCAATATCTGTGTGGTTTCTTGCCACGACAGATTGTTCCTCTGCTCTTCTGTCAGGAATCTGAGTTGGAACTGTCTGCGGAGATCTGGATCCATACTGGTGACGAATCTGTCCTTTATTAGCACATCATTTAAATCAACTGCTGCTAGAGAAGCCAGTGATGTAAATGTGCGCAAATAATCTGCAAAGGTCTGGGTTCCTTGAGTCAGTGCCATAAGGTGTTTCTTGGCTACTGATCTCTTATGAGGATTACCAAATTGTCTGAGGAATGTCTGTCTGACCATCTCATAAGTGACATATGGCTGTTGTGCCAAGACCTGGAAATAGTGTCTGTCATTATTCTGTATGAGAGTAAGAAATACTGTGATCAAATCCTTATCATTGACACCTGGATAAGTGAACTGGAAATATCTGTCCACTGTATCCAACCAGACCTCTGCGTCCTGTCCTGATTTGAATTCCCTAGGTGGTGTCATTTTCACCTTGGGGACCAAACTGGGTGGAGCTGGTGGAGCTGGTGCTGGTACTGTATCTGCATCTGGATCTACAAAGACCATCGGAGGACTGTCTGCTGTATACTCTGCTTCTGGTGCCTGAGGCTCATTGGCAGGATCCTTGTACCGGCTCATATCTGGTTTCATGCGACTGACATTGTCATAATAGCCTATGTGGTCATATCTGGTTAGTGTATCGGCATAACCAGCGATCCACTTCGGGATTTTAAACCGACTGTATGCATCGTATGAACCGAGTATGTCGAAAAACCAAGTCGAATGATCTGGGTTGATATCAGGAATCTCATGCTCTTCCTCATCGATAGTAACCATCTAAAAACAAAACACAGCACAAAAAATACCTTCAGCTAATTGTCTAACTGAGTGTGTGTGATTTATATGTTATATATGGTATATCGGTATGTTTACATACATGTATTACAGTCGTACATAATAATGAGGTAAGTATATATATGTATCCACCTTCTTCCCCCCTCAAGGAAGTGTGTGATACAAGGCAGTTGTCAATTGCCAATACCTCATAAATAGCATGCATTCCATATAGGAAGCATCTGTTACAGTTCTTGGGTTGTTGCCCGTTACATAATCATGTCTGTGTTGAAAACAGCATGATATGTCAATGCCAAACGCGAAGTTTTATCGAAATTATAGTGGCATTTTAGGGCATGTCACGTTACAGTGGCCCATACACCCAACAATATGATTAGGGTGTTACATGGTATCAGTAACCCTAAAATAGGTAAAAAATAAGCAGTATAAATATTTTGCAAATGTTTTTAAGCAAAACTGCTTTTGATACCAAACTGAATGTTACAGGGTGTTCAGAAGGTACGTTACACCCCCTGACACACACATTCAGTTTTTAGGGTGTTACAGGGTGTTACACGTGTTGTGTCATTCAGGGATTGTTATTTGATAGCTAAATATTCGTTATAGCAAAAAAAAATCAATCCCAAATTTTCAAAAGATTACACGTAGAACATTTTGACCGATTTTTTGTTACAGCCAATATGTACACCCCTACATATTCCACACCTAATATCTAGGGTGTTACACGAGATATTACATGTGTCATTATGATTTCCTCATACCTTAATAGGTATAAAATCATAATATCAAATAAAACAAGGTCCAATTTTCAATTTTCAAATTAATCGCCAAAGAATTTTACCGATTTTGGCCGTTTTTCAACATATATATATATATATGTTGATTTATGTACATATCTTTGTGTATGTGGAATGTAAAGTACAGAATCACTGCAATAAACTTCACTTTTGCACATGACAAATTTCATGGCAAATAAGTGAATTGTGCTGTATATCAACATCTATGGTTGACAGCATTTCTGGGTTTTACTGATTTAAACCCATGGCAGTAAATGTACATTCTGATGATATATAGATTTATCAAAACATCCATTTAACATCCATTTAGGAACATCCACTTTAGTGATATTTGTCAATCTATGATCTGTTCTGAGCATAGGTCTGTGCTCTAAGATTTATCAAAATGATATTTCTTATTTAGAACATATTGCGAGGAAGACAGATACGCTGTCCGGCTAAGCTCGCTAGGAAACAAACTGATAATCTCATAAACAGTGTCTGGCCGAGGCTTTATGCTCTCGGAAACCCAGACAGTAAACAATGACTGTACTACTGTACTGTACTACTGTACAGTACAGTGCTAGGATGTCACGGACACGAGACGAAAGCAGGGTCAGGCTAGGGGCTAGTCAGAGCCCATAATAACTAAGCCTAAACCCGAAGTCCAGCACACCACCCGTGGGTGTGACTACCTAGCAAGGCAGGTACAGGATATACAGCCACGAGATAATAAACAAACACCTACGTGCAACTCGGTGGAAACCGATCACTTCTAGCTGGGTGCCGGGGTCTTGACCCGGTCATCCCACTACTGGGCTAAAGCTAATCAAGCTGCCAGGACAATTGAAAAGAAACTCAGCCACTTTGAAGCTGGTCAGCAGAGCTGAGTTCAGCGGTCGGGATGTGAACACAGAAGATCCCCGAAGTGAATTGTAAGCTGTCCTTTTGAAATCGAGCACCACCAGGCCCAAGTGGGCAAGGTGGTTCCACAGCAGAAAGTAAATCAACCGAAGACTGCAAAGATTCCGAAAACACCGAAGAACTTAAACAAGCGGATCTCCACGGCGGTTTGAGCATCGAAGAAAGAGACAGAACTCGATCATCCGGCGGCCAATCACGGATGCCCAGAGAGCCAAGCGGCGAATCCGAAGCAAAGAGATCTCCAGCGGACCGACGGGCGGTGGCTCCGGGCTCAACCAGGCCCCTGTCACCACCGCCCACGGCAACCAGAGACGCCGTAGCACTAGCCAGCAGAGAACAACAGAGCATCGAAGACATTAATGCACACCGGAGAAAACTCGGCGGAGCCCGCGGACGGCACACCGGAGTCAGACTGTCCGGCGATGCTCCCCCGTCATCAAGGTCAGAGTCAGAGCCATGCCCAAGAGTGCCGAAGGAGCCAAAAGCCACCCGCTGCCCGCCGTCGGAGTCATTGTCAGAGCCGTGGTCATTGTCAGAGCCTTTAGAGTCAACGTCAGAAGTCTCGATCCTCATGCCAGCAAACAGCGGAGCCGGTGCAGAGTCGCCAAGCTGGAGTGATGGGACAGAGCCAGGCAAGCCGAGAGAGCCATGGACAGCCACTGGCGGGTCACGAGCCGCAGGCACACCACCTGCCACGAGTGCAGAGGGATCCCGAACCGCAGGCGGTGGCGGAATCGAGTCCTGTGCACCCGAGTGGAATGTGGCCAGACCAAACTGAGCCATGTCGCCCCCGTCAGCTGCCGCATCCTGAGCGGAAGCCGCCGCATCCTGAAAGTGCCGCAGAGATGTGGGCTCGGCCGTCACAAAAGAACGTGCCGACAGCTCGCACACCTCTGGGCGACCCTCCATCGTGCAGAGCGACTCGAAGGCATGTTCATCCCCAGCGTCATAGAACCGCTGGAAACGAACAGCCAAGCAGTCAGTCTCATAGTCTTCAACCGCACCACAATAGTGGGCAGAGTGAAGACCGCCGTTGGGGCATTCAGCATGCCAGTGCTTCAAACCACTCCGTGCACACACCGCATTTCTGCAGTGGGGCACGAAGGCACCACTCTTCTTGTCAAATGAGACAGGAGGAGCGGTGCCAAGTGGCTGAACACCAGCACGATGATGCTTAGCAGCAGAGCGGGTAAGGTGCTTGCCCGCAGGCGGAGGCCCTTCCCGCTTCTGCCGCTTCAGGTCACGAATGTCCTGTTGCATGCGCTCCAGCTGCTTCTGCAGACCGGACAACGCCGCAGCCAGGTCAGACGCGCCATCGCCGAACGACAGAGCAGAGACAGGGGCGTCAGAGACTTTCAGGCCGTGGCGGAACTGCTCCCGCACACGAGCCTGAATAGTCAGGAGAGACACGCCCTGCCGCTGGTCAGCTCGAGCCAGAGAGTTAGCCAAATCACGGTACAGCCACGAATCGCCGAGAGCCTTTAGAAACTGCCGCTTCACCGCGTCCTCTGGCAAGTTGTGGGAACGCTGACGTCCCTCAACAGGCCATTGAACTCGCGGATGCCACGGTCAGGATCTTTGCTGCTGGGGATGCGGACCGCCAGCAGCAACTCAAAAGAGTCAAAGGGTTCCGAGCGCTCCTGGAGCATGCGCACCACCTCAAGGGCAGCGCGCTTGCCATCTCCAGGAACGTCGGACCCAGAGGCCTCAAGCCAGTCACGAGCAGGTGAGCCAGCAGGGCGAGCCAGAAAGGTCAGAGCCGAGAGCAGCAATGCATTGGCCTCATGCCTGGCCTCAACTGCCATGTCAGTCAAGTCAAACAGGGGAGCAAACGCTGATGATTGAAGCACGAACTGCGTGCGCAACTCATGCATCAATTGTGAAAAAATGTCCACCGCGTCTGTCTCTGTCCCTGCAAAGCGCCCCGATTTTTCTCCTAGAATTTTAGTGGCAACGGTCTTGGCAACTTTTCTGTCGAAATTTTCCCGAGCCAACTGCTTGCATTTGTCCAGAACTTCCCTCGCAGCTGCGGTGGTCGGAGCTGGCAGCTGCGGGGTGTGCGGTGTCGCAGAATGCTGCGCACCCACATCATCGAAAATGGTTTCTAATCTACGGACGCGAGACCGCGTCATGTTGTTCGCTGTGGTAACCATGATAGAGAGAGACAGGGGAGAAGGTCGAGCTAAACAGGGAGATGGCGTAAGAACTCTTACAGCGGCCAGATGTTCTGTAGAAGTCTCAGCTGAACGGATCGGAAATCACAGGTCGTAAGCGGAAGATGTAAGAGCGGCCAAAATAAGTCACGTGTGGAACGACCTCGCCGAAGCCAGCGGCGCACGAAACTGATCAACTCTCCTTGCGACGATACTGCTGTAAAAACAATCCGTCACCAACTGCTGATCTCCTGCGCAGCGAAGGCGAGCACAACGCGTGCCGCCATCACTGCCATGTTAAAAGGCCATACCGTAAGAGTAATACACCACCGCCCAAGTGGGCGCTCAACCCCTCCTACGTCCTACTTAGCCGAACATGGCAACAGCAAGGCGCTGTGCCATCATCAGAATCACCGGAAAGCCGGTGCGGGCCATAACCTGCGAGGAAGACAGATACGCTGTCCGGCTAAGCTCGCTAGGAAACAAACTGATAATCTCATAAACAGTGTCTGGCCGAGGCTTTATGCTCTCGGAAACCCAGACAGTAAACAATGACTGTACTACTGTACTGTACTACTGTACAGTACAGTGCTAGGATGTCACGGACACGAGACGAAAGCAGGGTCAGGCTAGGGGCTAGTCAGAGCCCATAATAACTAAGCCTAAACCCGAAGTCCAGCACATATCTGGACATTGCTTGATATAATCACAGCAATTTGACACAACACATTTGTATGTGTGTGCTGTCCTCAACAACTATTATCAGATGTCATGTAGATACTGATTTGAGAGTTGCATGCATTTGAACTGATCAAATCTGAATCAACTGTCAATATGCAATGTAGTTGTTGTTGTTGCTCCAGCGATGATATGTGGAATGACGAGTGGACTGCACCCAACAGTTACCAGCTGTTGCATGGGTGCAGTATCTTGCCTTCGGGTCTGGAGATAACTCCATCCAGCCCTACAGCATGTTGGTTTATCTGTTCCCATATCTATCACAATCGCTGACACTTTACCCGCACATGTGTTGGTAAAGTGGTATCTACATTATCATATACATGATAGATATTTAAGTTAATCAATTCACTTTGAATCAGTGAATGTCAATACATACAATGCAGTGTGTGTGTATGCATGCAGTGCTTACTGATTAGCACTTTTTCGTCAGTGTATGTGTGTGTGTGTGCTCACTTTTACACACTTTGCAGTAAGATAACTTCTGGACATTACAATGTTTCCAGACAGTTCATCATGCAGGATTATCAGCATACCATGCACTGAATACATCTAGCATGATATATTAAGTTTAGGAGTGATTGTAATTCCAAAATAATCTCATTTACAAAATGAGTTGCAGGATCTATTTCACATACAGCTCCGGTGAGCATCCTTTCAGCAATCCACCGTAGAACAATATGTTGTCCGAGGAGTATCTCGACTCCACCGGGTCACATTGAGCTAATTACTGTGTTAAGATTGCTGAACAGGCACCTTATACTGTATGGGTTCTGATATAGTTAGCATGCACTGCAAATGAATGCTTTGTGCACATCTATTCCAACTGTTACCGTGATCAAGTTGGATCATATAAAACATCTGTTATCAGGATGCATGCACAACTCACAGTGTGGCAGTCATTCAGTATAGGATATACATATACTCAGATGCTGCAAGTAATATATGCTGTAAGTTAGTGTATGCTGAAATAAACATTTTGCAGAAAGTATAGTGTGCAAAATACTTCAGATAAGTATGAAATGCTGTACTCTAATCATCAGCATTAGAAATATCGATGCAGTCATCAGAACATAGTGTAAATTGCTGCAGTATAGAGATCATGCATTCACAGCATTATGTCGATGATGCGTCTACAACAGTATAACGATCATGTATCCACAGCAGTATAACGATCATGTGTCCACAGCAGTATGTTGATGATGCGCCCACAGCATCCCTGCAAGTATACAATCATTCTGCAGAGGATACTGACGCGCGTACACATTTTATATGCCTCGCTGCATAAAGACACGTTAGGAATCATGCGCCTTAAAAATGTGCGTCCATTGCATCAGATGAAATCATGACATCGCGCTGACGTGCACATCGCGCACACGAGCATCACATTAGTGCACATCGCGCTGACGAGTTAAAAAGTCATCATACGAGCATTTGCGAAAATCGATTGCTGATGTACGTCGCATACTGATGATTGCTGATGTACGTCGCATGAACGAATGCGAGCGCGCTGTTAAACGAAATTATGTGCGTCCAGTCGCAGTTGATGAAAATCATATGCGCTGACGATCATTTTACGTTCGCGCATCTTAATCTCGCATACTGTGACATTCCTGCGAATTTTGACATCATTTGCATGCGTTCCGTACACTTGTGCGCACACCTTGTCGCTTATAAAATCAAGACGACTTCTCTGCTGATGCTGTAGCTGCGATTATGTTCGCGATGAAAAACCTCCTCGCACAATCTCTGTGCTGTCGATTATTCGAGCGTGCAGATATCAATATTCGCTGTGCAGATATTCAGTATGACTGCGAGCGTTGTCGCTTATGCGCCCACCTGCAAACCTGCGAACAATATGATATATACTATCTCTGACGCTGCACTCACACTTGAGTTCTCTTTTCGTGCCTTGACGAGTTTTAGGAGAATACCATCTGATACGGCTGGATAAACAGGCCGTGCATATATTATCAATATACAAATAAACACTGCGAAGTTGGACAGCAACGCGAGTGTAAGAAATAGCGGGTGATGAGTGCAGTCTCTGAATGAAGATCTGCTTGAAGCCCAACGCTTCCTCATCTTATACCATATGTCTCCTATCATCATAGATAGTACCGCCATTGGGTTGTGAACCCGAGACATAGGTTGAACGACCAGTATGGTGATAACGAATAGTTCGTTCATACTGTGCATGCGTGTTCCGCACATGCTTAAAGCAAAGATGGTTCTTGTTTGTACTTCAAGATGTATCTTGCTTGTCATCTTCGAGTTCGACATACAAACTCTCGATGACAGGGTCATTCAAGTCTTTCCTTGAATAATGACAGATGATGTGACATTATCATCTGACGACCTGTACAGTCATGGTCGACCGTACTGACGACTGTCATAATAATATATGACACGACCGACTGTCATAATAATATATGACACGACCGACTGTCATAATAATATATGACACGACCGACATGACATGGCATGACATGCCTGACAGGTATGACACGTATGACATGTATGACACATATGTCATCGGTCATGACCCTAACACCCCGCAATTTGGGTCCTATGATAAGGACCCCGGGGCAGTAGCCATAAACCGTGTTTGGTGGGCATTGAAGGGTTGAGGGACCTCGCCCAAGTCCCCAATATGGACACTAATACTTCATAAATATCAAATAGTTGACTACCGTGGTAGTTATAGATGTTTCCGCCCTCATACTGATCCCATACTGCTAAAAACGAATTCGCCCTTACGGTGTAAAATCTAAAATAAAAAACACGTAAAATCCCCCATCCCCCATCCCCCACCTCCCCCCGGATCCCCCTCCCTCCCCACCACACCCCCCTCCCGGCCCATCATCCCCTCCCCCTCCTCCCCCCTTAGTTGGACAGCAAACGTAAAGTGTCTCTCGCCGTAAAGTGTCTCACTGCTTGACTGTTTGGATCTGTTTGGCAGTGACAACGAGCGACAACGACAGATTTTACTGGAAAACGATGGCGGTCGAATTTACCGCGGCATTAAAAATGCTGGAAATGCCCGCCGCGCGGAGCTCTGTAATTCAGAAAACCGACGAGCAGGTCAGATTCAGGATCGCGAGCTGTCGCGACCGTCGAGCGCTTAGGCCCGTCGTTAGTCCTGGTTTGGGAATTTCGACGACATGTCGGTCTGTCGCGTTTTTGATCACGGCGATTTGATTGGTTGAAAAATTCTGAAACGCGACAGACCGACATGCGACAGGCCCGACATTATCTTTTTGGGGCCGACACTATCTCTGCATGTCTTCGAAAACGAAAGATCATGTCGGCCCCAAAAAGATCATGTCGACCCATTTTGTCTCCTTTTTGTCGTCCTATGTCGCGTTAATTTAAAATCTATCGTTAGATCAAAACTTTTTAAGGGCGCACAGGCATTTAATGTCGCGCATGTCGGGCATGTCGGTTTTTCGGTTCCACGTCGGCAAAAAGACATGACCACGTAGGCAACGCGACAAGCGACTTGACCGAGTTTACACTGTGAAAACCTAGTGCAGCAGGGTAGATTAGTGAGGAGATTAACAATTAATCGCGATATATTAGATGGAAATAATTTTTACTAGAAGGTATTATGAACGTTAGGAAGCATCCCCGCACAGATTCGGTGACTGGAAGCAGATTCCAGATTCTCCGCTTCGTGTGGCGGAAGCGGGAAACCGCATCCGCAAAACGGCATTCCCTTCGGTATCCTACCGAAGGGAAGGGTGAGAAATACTAATAACAACATCTGAAATATATTTCACGTTGTTGTATGTGCGCATCTGTGTTTCATTTGGTCATTTGATTCACACGCTTCGAGCCCCGCGGCGGAAACGTGGACGCGGTTGACATTCGCGTTTCCGCTAAAGGTGACAGTGCACTGTCAGATGCTCAGAATTAGTTTCCTATGCTCATATGATATGCGTGATATGCTCATGCTGTGCAATATGAGTCCCTGCTGGGCGTGAGTCGAGATGGCTGGCTCGAATCACGTCCATTACCCCCCTCACAAGAACCGTCCAGCATGCTAAATGCTAGACGGATCTTGCTCGCGCAAAAAATATGTTGTTCCTAACACTTATGAGAACTCATATGCATAGTTATGCTGTGTTTGGTATACGTTAGTATACCGAACACAACAGCCGCTGGATAGCGACTTACGGGGTACGGTCAACTTTCTCACTGTATTCACGTTTAAGCTTGCATGCAATTGTTTTTCCCGTTGCCACGACGCCACGTCGGACGCCACGTAGATGGGAAATGTCGGTCGCGATGTCGGTTTTCCCCAAAAATTTCATCGTTAGTCCTGGTCACGCGACAGCGACATCCGACACGACACGACGACATGCCGACATCGCGACAAAGTTCCCAAACCAGGACTAACGACGGGCCTTAGGCCCGTCGTTGTTCCTGGTTTGGGAATTTCGACGACATGTCGGTCTGTCGCGTTTTTGATCGCGGCGATTTGATTGGTTGAAAAATTCAGAAACGCGACAGACCGACATGCGACATGGGTTACGATATCTTTTTGGGAGCTACGATATCTCTGCATGTCGGTGAAAACGAAAGATATCGTAGCTCCAAAAAAGATAACGTAACCCCAGCCCCATTTTGTCGCGTTTTTGTCGACCGATGTCGTGTTAATTTAAAATCTATCGTTAGATCAAAACTTTTTTAAGGGCGCACAGGCATTTAATGTCGGGCATGTCGGGCATGTCGGTTTTTCGGTTCCACGTCGGCAAAAAGACATGACCGCGTTTTGTGGGGGAAAAGCGAAATAGTGGATCTAGCACGTGCGTTTCAATGATCGAGGCATTTGTGCCACCCGATGGGGGGAAATAAATATAAATCCGGACGCCACGTACGCACGGAACGTCATGCAGTCCAGAGAAATTCCATCGTTGTTTCTGGTCACGCGACAGCGACATCCGACACGACACGACGACATGCCGACATCGCGACAAAGTTCCCAAACCAGGAACAACGACGCGACGGGCCTTAGGACGGGATGCTTACGTTAGGACGGGGGAACGGGTGCGTTATTATTTCGCGTGTGGGGTCTCGCTCTCGTGTGCACATCCGATCGACATGCTGCTGCAGTGCAGTGCAAACTCAAAAGACTGCGGAGAATTGACCCTCTGCGACTGCGGACTGTTTCACACGAAAAATGGATTTCGCGTTTTTTGGGACAAAGATTTTGCGTCATTTTGGAATTTATACGCCAGGACCCAATAAGTGACTCAACACGAAATCCTACGTGGCACCGTTTTTTGGTCTCGTAAAATGAAAGATGCCTTTTTTGCGGAACCTCTCTACAGTATTAGATATACCTGATACCCAAAAAAAAAACTTTGACAAAGACATTGCCAATCCGATTGTACGATCGACCACGTCAGGACGCCACATGGCTCTTGCGGATCAACTGGTGCGCCACGAGCTCACCTTGCGTGTGAGACTCTTCAACTGTGAGTGCAATGGTTGGTGAGATGCTGAGATCTGGAGGAATTCGCTGGAGGTTTCGAAATATTGGTGGAGTCAGCGAGGACTGTTACAGAAGAGAAATCTATGCCGTTTGATTGGCTAGTGCAAGGAAAGAGGTCTGACGCCTTTATAGCTGCAAACTGTACTGAGCTCACTGGGCAGTCGAGTGGGCACCATCCGATCGATGCATCCACAGTTTGGAGCTCTTTGGTTGGAGGATCCAATTCCTAAGTGCACACTCGAAGAGTCGATTCTTGAGCGCTGTTTCACTGTTTGCCTAAGGAATCGTCTGACGGACTGACGCTGGAAATGTGGAGCTGTTACATATCCCTCGAATACCAGAGATTTTCAAAGATACGTTTACTCGTATTCAATCCGCCTGCCAATTCGAAGAAGATGTCCACCGCCCTTCTTTGAGGCAAGAGAACCCTCCAACCAGTCGGTCTCATGGCTGAGAGAGAGGGCCTTCTCTCAACGCGAGTGGGCACCACAAATGCCGACGCATATTGGAAGACAGAGACTCCGAAACTTTTCTCAGCGGACCAGTGAAAGGGAAATAGACTAAAACATGTGTAAAACAACCCCCTACCGCTCATCGCGGTTCACCCCCTTGCGTTTCTTCACCCACCTCCAACCTCGTCTCAAGTTCAGATCGGGCAGAAAAGTCAAACTTTGGTGGTTGCCCTGGTTGCTGCTTATTACTCTATTTTCGGGAAGCTGTTTTTTTGCCCTTCTGCCTTCAACTCTCCGAACTTCTTCTGGGAAGGAGAGCATGGAGCTCGCCGGCGTTCCCGGCTACTTTCAAAACATGTTATCGGGGCTCGCGCCTAACAGCCCGCAAATAGACTCGGGCTGGAAAACCCCACTCCCAATTGTGCATTCCTGCATCGATTCTGAAGTCAGCCAGGATACCTTAGACGATTTTTCCCGCTGGGTGCCCGACGGCGACTGGCCCACCCCAAAGCCCCTGCATCGCGTGGCGCTCTTCGCTGGGGTCTACAATCACGTCGTGGACGGCGTCGCACTGACCTGCAACCGGCTAGTCGCGTACCTTACATCTCAAGGCCACCATGTCCAAGTGTTCGCCCCGACACTAGATCCTCCACGGTTGAAGCACGCAGGGAATCTGTTCCCTATTCCCTCGGTCGCGGCGCCCGGGCGACCTGAATACCGGATTGCGCTCGGTCTCACCGGCTCGGCCAAGGAGGCTCTCGCCGCTTTCAAGCCGGACTTAGTCCACATAGCGACCCCTGATGTACTCGGATTTCAGGCTCAATCCTGGGCTCGGGAGAACGGCATCCCTGTGGTCTGTGCGTACCACACGCATTTTGCCCAGTATCTGACGTACTATCGCCTCGGCGCGCTGGAGGGGGCTATGTGGAGCATCATGCACCGCTTTTACTCTGGATGCGTGCACACCTATGTGCCGACGACGACAGTCGCGCAGGAGCTTCAGGACCATGGGGTGCAAGACAGTGACGGGATCCGGCTGTGGACACGCGGCGTCGACACCAAGATGTTCAGCCCCACTAAGCGGTGCCCGGAGTGGCGCGAAGCGCTCGGAATTGACGACGGACAACCTGTCATCCTCATTGTTTGTCGTTTGGTACTTTCTCTCACTTACCGGGCCCCTTTGCCCAGTTCTTCCCTAGCAAAGACCAGAACCTCTGCGCTCCTTCGTTCGTGGATATCGTGGGAGGCGCCGCCACCGCGAGCAGTTTCCCAGCTGCAAATTCCTTCTGAATCTTCCTGTAGCGCTCCAAATATGAACCTACACACCTGCACCGACACGCGAGAGGAACGGAGAGATCTTTACGTGATATTCGGTACTGCGCCTGGAACACTTCGGTGCTCGATCGCTCGATACTCCAAGAGGCGCCCCACCGAGTCGAATCTGAGATTCTCTTTCGAAAGAATCCCGATCCTGGCTTCACCCAGCTACAGGGTCGGAGGCGGGCTATTAGTGCACTTCCTCCAGGCATAGGAACGGAGAGAGACTTACAGCTTGCTTCACCTCAGGTACAGGGTCAAGCGAGGGGTTTCAGAGACTTTCACCTAGCCACAGGATCGGGGGTGGGCTATTAGTGCACAACGCGCAGCCACAGGATCGGGGTGGGCTATTAGTGCACAACACGCAGCCACAGGATCGAGGGTGGCTGGCTAGTGCACAACACGCAGCCACAGGATCGGGTGTGGGGCTATTAGTAATAACACGCAAAGTCACAGGATCGGGGGGGTGGGGCTATTAGTGTACAACGCGCAGCCACAGGATCGAGGGTGGGCTATTAGTGCAACAACGCGCAGCCACAGATCGTTGGGCCATGTGCAACACGTCACTAGACGGTGGGCTATTAGTGCAAACACGAGCCACAGGATCGGGGTGGCTATTAGTGTACAAACGCGCATTACAGATCGCGGGTGGGCTATTAGTGCTGAAACGCGCAGCCACAGATCCGGGGTGGGCTATTAGTGCACAACACGCAGCCACAGGATCGAGGGTGGGCTATTAGTGCAAAACACGCAGCCACAGGATCGGGGGTGGGGCTATTAGTGTACAACGCGCAGCCACAGTGATCGCGGGTGGCTAATAGTGCACAACGCGCAGTCGATGATCGGGGTGGGTTATTAGTGCAAAACACGCAGCCACAGGATCAGTGGCTATTAGTGCACAACACGCAGCCACAGGACGGGGTGGGCTATTAGTGCACAACACGCAGTCACAGGATCGGGGGTGGGTTTTATTAGTGTACAACACGTAGCCACAGGATCCAAGCTGGGTTAGTGCACAACACGCAGCCACAGGATCGGGGTGGCGGGCTGGTGCACAACACGCAGCCACAGGACGGGGGTGGGGCTGGGCTGTGCACAAACACGCAGCCACAGGATCCGGGTTGGGCTATTGGTGCACAACACGCAGCCACAGGATCCGGGGGTGGGCTATTACTGAGGAGCTTTACCACAGGTACAGGTTTGGGGTCAGAGAGCATCACACGCCAGGTCCAGGATCAGCGACGAGGTTTGATCGAATTCATTCGAGCGACAAAGGAGACTTTAATGCACTTCACTCAGATCTAGGGTTAGAGGCAGGATTTGAGCGAGCTTTGTTCATGTGCAGTGTTGGAGGCAGGCTGTGACACGCTTCACCCTCGCACAGGGTAAGGAGGGGAGTTTCAGTGTGCTGGGATTTAGGGTAGGCTTTCAGGAACCTTTGCACCTGTCGCAGTGTCCGGGGGCTCCGGATATTCGCATCTACATACAAGTTGCTCATTGTGCAGTGCTGCACAGGGGCGCGTGGGCTCTCCGGGGAATGAAGCTTGTGCAGTGCTGCACAGGAGCGCGTAGCATCGCTTTTGTCATTTTATTAAGATTATTGCATGATTACACTACAGCTGGAGTACCCGCTTTCTTTCCCGCGGTATGCGTTCGTTTCTGCTGGTAGTGGGGCTGGCTGTTGGGCTTGGCGGTACCTCGGTGTTGTCCCCTGGAGCTTGTTGCGGGGGCGCATACCTGCCGCCTCCCTTGGCTCGTAGAGCTGGCCGATGTGGATGCCTGATAGGTAGCTGTCCTTTCACAAAGAGGCGGCGGTCCTTTGGCTCGTAGAGCAGGCCGATGTGGATGTCTGATAGGTAGCTGTCCTTTCACTCAGAGACGGCGGTCCTTTGGCTCATAGAGCTGGCCGATGTGGATGCCTGATAGGTAGCTGTCCTTTCGCTCAGAGGCGGTCGTTCCTTGGCTCGTAGAGCTGGCCGATGTGGATGCCTGATAGGTAGCTGTCCTTTCGCTCAGAGGTGGTCGTCTCTTTTGGCTCGTAGAGCTGGCCGGGATGGATGCCTGATAGGTAGCTGTCCTTTCACTCAGAGACGGCGGTCCTTTGGCTCATAGAGCTGGCCGATGTGGATGCCTGATAGGTAGCTGTCCTTTCAGTCAGAGATGGCGGTCCTTTGGCTCGTAGAGCTGGCCGATGTGCATGCCTGATAGGTAGCTGTCCTTTCACTCAGAGATGGCGGTCCTTTGGCTCGTAGAGCTGGCCGATGTGCATGCCTGATAGGTAGCTGTCCTTTCGCTCAGATGTGGTCGGTCCTTTGGCTCGTAGAGCTGGCCGATGTGGATGTCTGATAGGTAGCTGTCCTTTCACAAAGAGGCGGCGGTCCTTTGGCTCGTAGAGCAGGCCGATGCGGATGCCTGATAGGTAGCTGTCCTTTCACTCAGGGGCGGTCGGGGGCTCGTTTGACATTGCCGACATGCGTACATCTGGTTCATCAATTTGGCTGCTTTTTGTTTTTCCAGTGCGCCTTTGTTTTTCGTGTAGCTCGTCTTTGTTATTTTTGCCGAAAGCTCAAACTTATCATTTAAGCTCAGTTTACTTGCCTTTGTGTCCCCTGTGCCTCACCCTTACTTTGCCCTCCTTGATGTCCTCTGGATTGCTGGCGATGAGCCTGGGTGGCCGGGCAAAATAGGTTTGGGAGAAGGCGCTCGACATTTACACACATGTGGTGAACACGCTGCGGATCAACGGGATTGATCATAAGGCTGTCATCGTGGGCGATGGCCCAGCAGCACTGGGAATGAAGGACATGGTGCCCGAGGCCATTTTTTTGGGGTCGCTTTCAGGCCCCGAGCTCGCCCGCGCGTATGCCAGGTGTGTGCATTACGGCATAGTATAGGACGTGAATGGCCGTTGTAAAGAGTGATACTAATGCGCGCGCCGTGGTGCTCTGGCTGTCTTCTGCAGCTCGGACATCTTCTTGTTCCCCAGCAACACCGAGACGTTTGGGATCACGACCCTGGAGGCCATGGCCAGTGGACTGCCGGTGGTGGTGGCAGATAAGAACTTCACCCAACTTGTCAGTCATGGAGTTAACGGCCTGCTTGCCCCGATTGGGGATCGCGCGACGTTTGCTGAGTGAGAATCCCAGAATTCCCTGCTCTCCGTGGAAAAAGGCACAGCATGGGGGCGCTGGCTGGAGCTGGCGGGGGGAGCTGGCAGGGGGAGCTGGCTTTGAGGGGCAGGCGTGCTTTCGCTTGTTCCATTGCATGGTGGCGCTGGCTGGTGCATTACTATGGCAGTTTTCCTTAGTGCCGGCCGTGGGTGGCAGGGCAGAACCCTCGCCCGTCCATCGCATGGCCGTGGGCACGCATTGTGGATGCTCTTACAGTGCGCATCCATCGCGTAGGCACGCATTGTGGATGGTCTTACAGTGCGCATCCATCGCGCGGCACGACAGGGATGGTCTTGCAGTGGCGATCCACCAAGGCGGGCACACACATTGTGGGATGGTCTTACAGTGCGCATCGCATGGCCGTGGGGCACTGACATTGTGGAGGCTGGTTCTTACAGTGCGCATCCATCGCGTGGGCACGCATTGTGGGATGCCTTACAGTGCTGCACGCATGGCCGTGGGCACGCATTGTGGATGGTCTTACAGCGCATCCATCGCGTGGGCACGCATTGTGATGGTCTTAAGCAGTGCGTATCCATCGCGTAAGCACGATTGTGATGGTCTTACAGTGCGCATCCATCGCAGGGGCACGCATTGTGGATGCGCTTATAGTGGCGCACGTATGGCCGCAAGTACGCATTGTGGATGCTCTTACACGGCAGACTATCGCGTACGCATTGTGGATGGTCTTACAGTGCGCATCCATCGCTGTGGCACGCAATGGATGGTCTTATGCGCGTATCCATCGCGGGCACGGTTGTGGATGGTCTTACAGCGCGCGATCCATCGCGTAGGGCACGCATTGTGGATGGTCTTACAGTGCGCATCCACGCGTGGGGCACGCATTGTGGATGGTCTGCAGTGCGATCCATCAGGCACACATTGTGGATGGTCTTACAGTGCGCACGTATGGTCGTGGGCACGCATTGTGATGGTCTTACAGTGCGCATCCATCGCACGCATTGTGGATGTTTACAGTGCACGTGATAATGGGTACGCATTGTAATATGGTTCAGAGTAAGTATCCATCGCGTGGGCACGCATTGTGGATGGTCTTACAGTGCGCACGTATGGCCGTGGGCACGCATTGTGGATGCTCTTACAGTGCGCATCGCATGGCCGTGGGCACGCATTGTGGATGGTCTTACAGTGCGCATCCATCGCGTGGGCACGCATTGTGGATGGTCTTACAGTGCGCATCCATCGCGTGGGCACGCATTGTGGATGGTCTTACAGTGCGCATCCATCGCGTGAGTACGCATTGTGGATGGTCTTACAGTGCGCATCCATCGCGTAGGCACGCATTGTGGATGGTCTTACAGTGCGCATCCATCGCGTAGGCACACATTGTGGCTGATCTTACAGTGGGGATCACATGTAATACCTCTGCGACCACTTCGGAACTAATCGAACTTGGACTGTTCTGCAGGATGACTCAGGAGCTTGTCCTAGATAAGTCCCTTCGGGAGAAGCTTGGAGCTGCTGGACGCCGTCGGGCTGAGGATTACTGGCAATGGGGTCGTTCATTCACCGAGCTCGTTGGACATTACAATGAGGCCATCGCAATGAGCTCGAGAAGATAGCCAGAGCTCGTCAGATATCGGTCATAATTTCAGTGGAGAAAGAGGAGTAGGGGAAATTATTCCCGAAGTGTTTCCTTGATCTCTGCTGCAGCTGCGCATATGAAGAGTGCATTCTCATCCTCACCCGCATCGCCTTTGCAAGGGAGGAGAGGATGTGTGAAGAAACAGCAGGCAGTCCCAGGGTTGTGCATTATCATCAGAGGCAGGGGGTGGAGAGAGAGAGAGAGAGAGAATATTGTTGTGAGAGCAGCCTGTGGCATAGTGCTTAATATAACAGCAAATGATCAACACAATACCACTGATTACAATTATGCTCTGCAACATTTTGTGTGAAGGAACGTGGTTCAGTGCACGGCTGGAGTGCGGGTGACGGTTCCTCGTGGAACCATGCATTCCTTGCGAGGACAGACGCATTTTTAAAAAGCAAGAGAACATAGAATAGAAAGGGTGGTTATCAGTGGTGGCATATTTTGGCCAAACAGAAACAGTGATCCATCATGGAATATATTTTTAACTCAAGCATGAAAGCATCATACGCATTTGCCGGTCCAATGCCTTCTTGCTGAATTTGCCATACATGGCCATTGGCTGGCCCTGCCCGTATAGTTGTACGTGTTGAATGGCATCTGATGAAGTTGGAACGTTTGGAGTGACATCTGAGCCATCTGAGACATTTTCGGATGAAATCAGAAAATCGCTAGTTGATGTTTGACTTTCTTATGACCGGCACAATGAGTAGTTTCTCGACATCATCAACAGTTGTGGAATAAATCGATAGATCTACTCCGTGACGCAAGTGAAGTATTTCTTCAAGATCATTTCGTATTTTCCCGTATTATGAAAGGTTGCTGGGTTAATTCATATCGTTTCATAGAGATGGACTTAGATGAGGACTCGTCTAAGTCTGCCGAATCGCCACCTGGGTGTCGATTAGTCGCACGAGGCACGACTAGTCGCATTTTGGGGTCTCCACGATTAGTCGCGACTGACATGTTAGCCCACACGTTGGCCCCGGTGTCCGCGATTAGTAGTGCGATTAGTCGTATTTTGGGTAATTCGCGATTCGAGTCGCGACGCGTGACTAGTTAGACCTAGACCAGGGCCCTATATCGGTTTGGTTTGCCGGTATAGATACATTCCGATATTCGGGAAATGGTATTGATAAGCAGCACAATCGATGAATAATCGGTTATTTGGGAATTCGTACACGAGTTGGTATGTTGAGTTCCTTAAGTGTTGAACGTCGAAATTTCTACAATATATAGTTTGAGGGCACCGACCAGCGGCGGTGCTGCCAGCAGGTGGTGCGTAGAGAGGAGATTTGCGCCGTAACTACAACGTATATACGCCGTAGCGCACTGTCAAGGACCATGTATTTTCCCCTAGCGCCAAATTGGAGCTTCCGAGGATTGATGGCGGGGGCAGCAGAGGTTCTAGAAATCCCCCAGAACTTGCATTTTGCCTTTGGGGTTAGCACCCCCTTGGAGTTGCTTTTGCCGTTGGGGGGTCAGCAAACCCCCCTAGAACTTGTATTCTGCCCTTGGGGGGTAAGCACCCCCCCACCCACTCGCTCACCCCTAGAATTTGTTTTTTACACTATTTATTGGTACAGATGCACACGCGCGCATGGTAATAACACAATTTGTTGTGCATATCCGACTGATATATGGGACATTGATATTTAAGGGCTGCACCCGAATAATTTGTGAAAACAAATTGCTTTTGAAACGCCGCAACGACAGAATCCGTGGAGAGTACACTGGCTGGAATACCCAAGTCAGAGATCACGCTGGCAAGAAGCTCAGTAAGTTCAGGCAAAAGTGCCTTCTCAGCACTTGGAGGGTCCTCAACTGCGGCGTCGGCCATCTTTACAGTGGAATCCAAAACCTAAGTCTGCTTTTAAAGGTCAACGAACAGGTATAAAAGTGTGAAGGTCTATAACTCTGTATCATTACAATTTACATTGTACAGATCTTGGCGTTATCGTTATTGTACAATTAAGGCCAATCGAATGCCTTCATGCAATACTCATGCAATAGGGATGCATATGCGGACGGTGGATATTTCGGATAAAATATGGTTACATAATAGATTCGCTGACCTGCCCCTAGATTCGCCCCCTAGATTCGCCAACCCCCGAAAGTCACAACCCTCGCTGCCCCCCTCCCCGCTATCAATCCTCGGAAGCTCTTGCCGTATTTACGGTACCGTAACAGGTGAAGTACCGTAGTACCCCCACCCCACCGCCCCTCCATACTCCTTGCCAATACCGTGAATTCAGGGTTTTCATGCGGTCAATGCACGTTTGAAATGGCTCACATTCTAATTTCTAACCTTCACGCACGAGCGTCCATATCACTGCCGGCTGCTCGTAATCATGCGCGCCTGTGTACTATTCCATTTCTTCGTCGACATAGATAGACACCTCAGTATAAAAGCTATAACCACCTTCAGCCCTTCACACCCCACTATTCTTCTCGCAACAGCATGCGCCTTTGGAAAATGGCGGCGGCACGGAAACCGCCTTCGTTCTTCAACTATGACGGACCGGAAACCTCTCGCAACTCCAACGCACCTCATCGCCCATTTATTCCGCGATTTATATTGCAGCACCGTTTTTGACAATTCCTAGACGCGCTAATTGCAGTTTAGATGCATCACGGGCGGACGTATCTAGCCCACTTACCGAAAATACTCAGCGAACCTCAAATGCCATTATTGTTTGGGATACTCGAGTTGTGACCGAAAAGAAAGGCCCCAACTATTTTGCTGGATATGACACACCGCGTATCACTTGTTCCTAGGTCTGTACAGTAATCACTCACCTTTAAGAAAACAGGAAATTCACGCCAGCGTATTTTTACATACATTTATTAAATATGGGGGCGATGTATTGAATATGACGGCGTTTGGAGAAACGCTGGCTGTTTCCTTAACGTCGAGTTTCCTTGACGGTGAGTGATTACTATACTGTGCACTCCTATAGTACAAGGGTGTCAGTCCGTAGGGTTCTGGCTTAAACCGTTACAGTAGACAACTTATCCGTTTTTACATAACTTAGACACGCGAAAGCATTCTGACTGTTAACCCAATATATAGCCGAACTTGTATATCTGACAGGTTATGGCGCGCCACGCACCTTCCACGACTTGTTTCGCTATGAGTGGCTAAGCCGCTCCGCTTGGTGATGCGTTGGGGCCTCAATTTGATGGTGTGAGTTTTTGCAGTCGCGGTTGAGACGGCGTGACGTTCGGACGGATTTGATTTCTTCGCTGCAGCGGGACCCTATGCAATTTTTGAAATGTCCGCGTGGTTTCATTTTGACGGGAGATTTATCACCTTTTGTCGTGGACACCTTGGCCGACGCGTTACGACTTTCCGAAATTCGCAGAAGGGACTTGACGATTATTCGTTCGTTACTGCTTGTACCGTTTTTTCGACCGCGATCTCTCTAAGTTGACTTCTCCGTCATCACCCCTTTACCCGCGTACACCCCCGCGATGGGCGCTGCGTCTTGCAGCGCCTGCGTTTCCATGTCGAGGCCGCCACCGATCCCGATACTTTCCGCTTCTGGACGAAGCTGCGGGCGACTACGATTGACGAGACTGCCGCCCCCGCCCCGCAGCTTACGGTGTTTCAGGTCCTGGGCGACAAACATCACAGACTTCATCCAGGCTACGACGACGCTGGCCGTGTTCAGGACCTCCACCACGTCCTCAGCCGATCGGCGGCGAGCTCCCCCCATGTTTCCCCATACTGCCCGGTGGTATGGTACTGTCACAAGTACCAAAATGTATGCTTTATTATGGGCACTAGATGGGGTGTATGAGTCCCATGAAGGTTTTGAAAAATCATTTAGGACCCTTTTGAATTGTTATTGATGCTGAAATGTACTCTCGTGAAATTTAGGTATGTGTATGTGCGTTGTGCTTTTGGGGGGTGTAACACCATAAAATTAATTAAATTTTCTGGTACTGTCACAAGTACCAAGCGCGCGGTGACTTAAAAGGGCACGCTATGTGGCCACGAGGTGGCATGCATGATGTCAAATTTCATTATTGGGATGTATCCTAAGTGGTCGTCATGCATTGTGCCATTTGAACGTCTTTAACGCCAGTATTGGGATTCGATAACACCCAAGGGTGTGATAAAATGACCTCTCAGCATTTTTTGTAGTAATATCGGGAGCGGGTTCGTACTTAAGTTCCATGTGTAGAGTCCAAGTACGGCAACTTCTCATGCATGTAAAGGTCTTGAAAAATCGATATATGGGTTTACTTTTGATGTCATAAACGCCGGTGAGGCGATCCGACGTTATAATATACTTATTTCGTAGCTTTAGTGCCACGACTAGGCTCCAAAATCGACGATAGCCCTCATACTTAAGGAATCTTGAGTTGGACCATTTGGTGGAGATGGGATGTTTAGCATGTCGCAGTTTCAGCGACGGGCAGTATGCCAACTGCCCCATGCTCACATCCATCATTAGCCATGTTATACAGCTTCAATTTGAGCCATCGCTGGGTTGAATAGAATCCCAAGTCTGTTCAAAAAGAAATCCGAAAGTAGCGCCATGATTTCGAAGACAAGTGAGCAGGGTAGAAGTCTTCCAAAATCCTTTACGGCCCGTAAACTATATTTCCGCTGGCCCGCTTTCGGCCAAAACGGTCAAGGAAGAAAAATGCCCGCCGCAGGCGCGAAATTTTGAAATTAAGTATGGGGGTTTGATAAAAAGTGGCATAAAATGCCTATATTTTTTGCCGAAGTTTGGCCGGCTCGTATTTTTGTGCGGCCCGGGGGCGAAAGCCCCTTCGGCCCGCTTTCGGCCCGGAGCGAGCTTCTGCGGCCCCGGGCCGGCCCGCCACGGTAAGACTTCTACCCTGCAAGTGAGACACCATTGTGTAACACAAAACTCCACCTTGTTGGCAATATGCATCCACTGGGAGGGCTACACGTAAACTATGGACCAATGGGGCATAATACAACTCAGTTTGGGTCGTTAAGGTAATGGTATATCATGGATATCACAATCAGGATGGAGGAGGACATCAAAAAAAATTCTAGCGTTTTGGTACTTGTGATAGTACCAGATTCGATTCTGGTACTATGACTAGTACCACTGGGCAGTACTATATCTGGTGGTGCTACGTGAGCTCGCCGCTGGTCAAAGGTTCACTTTCTCGACCCTTGCCCTCCGCATTAGCGCCGTGTGGCAGAGCGAGGGCCACCTCTCTCGCCTCAATTCGCCATCAGAGGGGGCTGATGGGTGGCGGGAAGGGTGCGGGCGGCGCTGCTTTCCAGTCCATGCAGGCGCGCACGAACATCGTCAAGCTCGTTGGCGAGACAGTGGAAGCCGCCTCCCCGCCACGGTCGCTACCTCGTGTGGGAAGGTGTTGGCTACCCCTGCGTCAAATGTTTCCGCCTGTGGGGGGTTACAGACGGCCAGCACGTCTCCACGAAGGGCGTCTGCCCTTACTCGTGCGCAGCGGCATTTACTCCAGGGCAGGCACCGGCGGGCGCACCGACGGCACCGCCTCGCCCCACGATTGCCATTTGGACCCAGCCTGCTGGGGCAGCCGCACCGGCTGCAGCTGCCGCATTGCACCTTGCTGAGGGGTCCCCCTCGCTGCAGTTTAACGCGGTGGAGAGCGATGCCCCGGTGGCATTCACTTTTTACCCACCTGTCGATTGCGATGACTCCGGACCGCCCCCGCCCGCCCGACGCCTTTGTGGACACCGATGGCGACGATTGGCCGGCTCTCCGCACGGTCCCGTGGATTCCACCGATTCAGGGGTCGGCTGCTGCCTTCAAGCCGCCCCTCGTCAAAGAAGATTAATCACGGTGCAATTAGGACTTAGCAGTAGTGGTAACATTCAGTTTGGTGTTGGCACATGCCGTATTAGCCGAGCCGGTATGGCTCCTTGATCCTGCATTGTTTCTGCCTGCTTGCCTGGTGACACCTCATCCCCACGGGGTGAGGTGGTGTCACAGGGAAGCCAATCTTCCCCCCCCACTGTAAGGGGGGGACAGTGGGTCATCCGTCATTCACCCCTCGACCCGAGCTGTCACCAGTGTCCGTTGTCACAGTTGCCCGTGAGCCATAAAACATTTACCTAAGTATTCAATCCCATCTTAGTAACTGTGAACGTCCGCCCCTGCGTTTCTTTGTCACTGCTTGACTTCGATATATATATATACCTTATACGTACACACATATATCTCTCTCTCTCTCTCACTCTCGTTTCCTATCAAGCGGCTCACTCCATCCCAAGCGTCCGGACTTGGCCACTCATAGTGGCAATCCCGCAGTGGCGTAAATAAAGCGTGATAGTGGGGCCAAACCTGCTAGGTATATAACCGGGCTGTGCTATATCTATATAAGTTGTTAAACCCTAGGATAGAGGGTTTCTGGAATCAGAACGGTAAAATGTGTTGATATAAAAGATAAGTCTACATAAATACTTATAAACCAGGTTTCGCACCTACGGGTGACGGTCACCCAGCCTACTAGCTAGAGTATGTGACAAGTGACAGTTGTTGGTCACAGTGTCATATCCAGCCGAGTAGAGACTAGAGTCTCAAATGGCATCCGAGATGTGAAAAGTCTAGAGTTAAGAGTATAAAGAATGAACCAATGGGGTATAAACTAAGGGGATGCTACGCCCAGTGTTTGCCGCGGCGCGTACAAGACGCACTTAGGGAGAGCCGTGCGATGCAGGGTTGAGTTACCCGAAAAGAACGAATACCCCGAGAGTTCAGTTTTGCCGCTCGATCGTCTCAGAATCCCAACTTCGTCGCTTCTGAGCGTTCCGACAAAGCTTTGACCGAATATTTTGATGAAAGCACCGAAATGCTTCAAGTATAATTATATTGTTGATGATCAGGCAATATAATTATATCGGGCAACAACCTCCCGACGAGATCCAGACGGGACTTGAACCTGCGCGCTCAAGGTGCAAGTCCAACACATAGCGCGCCCTACACCATAGCGTTATGGTGTAGGGCGCTATGTGTTGGACTTGCACCTTGCGATCATAGCGCTATGGTGTAGGGCGCTATGTGTTGGACTTGCACCTTGAGCGCGCAGGTTCAAGTCCCGTCTATATCTCGTCGGGAGGTTGTTGCCCGATATAATTGTATTGTCTGATCAGCAATATAATTATACTGGAAGCATTTCGGTGCTTTCATCATAACTCGACCGCCTCCACAGTGCCGCCTCCGCAGTTCTAGAGTTAGGATGAAAGCACCGAAATGCTTCCAGTATGATTATATTGTTGATCAGACAATATAATTATATCGGGTACATCAGGTAACAATCCGGTCCCGACGAGATCCAGACGGGACTTGAACCTGCGCGCTCAAGGTTCAAATCCAACACAGAATCTGATGTCATAGCGCTATGGTGTAGGGCGCTATGTGTTGGACTTGCACCTTGAGCGCGCAGGTTCAAGTCCCGTCTGGATCTCGTCGGGAGGTTGTTGCCCGATATAATTATATTGGCTGCTCAACAATATAATTAAATTGGAAGCATTTTGGTGCCTTCATCATATTGCTTTACATTTTAATGATGAACACGGAGGGGCTGCTTGCTGTATGCATATATTTCTTGGTGTACATTATATTTTTTTCACACAACATTCAGCGGGATGTTATCTTACACCCTCGAATGAGATCGTGTTTTTCCCCGAGGGGCATGCGTGCACGATGCTGATGCTCGCATGCTCCTTGGCGAGACACGAGTGAGAATCGATTTTTGAGGGACGCATGAGGGATTTGGGCGCATACTAAACGGATGAACGCCATCATTTCGGTGAGCTTTCTTCGAGTAACTGATTGTCATACGCAAGCGCTTCCCTTGAGCCCGTGACCTCAAAAGAAGTGCGAGACTGATTTGTATTTCGGGCTGAAATACCCAAAGGGCGGATGCCACCAACAAATGCAAAGTGCATGCTCAAAAGTTCGCCTCTATGGGAAATTCCCGTTGCATCGCTAAATATAACATATGAATGCTGGTAGATATGTTCGGTGCAGCACTCAGCCCGTGACTCGCAACGTAGAGTCATAGTGCTAGAGAACCGATTTTTTTGGATCGTAACCTAGATCTTGCACATTGCTCAAGACATCTGAAAACTAGAGTGCGAAATATGAATATGCTCAATGCGGTAGAGTTGAGGGCAACGTGCCGATGGATGGTATTGCAATACATGCACACTTCAACTATACACATCGCAATATATCACATCAGGAAAGAGCAGTATGTACTTTCCGCCGAGAACCGCCGATTTTTTGTTTATGGAAGCCTGGAAGCGATTCTGAAAACACTGAAAACGCTGAGAAGCGAGGAAAATGGCAATCGAGAGGGATCGAAGGGTGCATGTGAATTATTTTGCAATGAGAGGTGACACGAACGGTTGTAGTGGGCGCGTGCGTCTTGCTGTGTCCCAGGGGAATTCCCAGGAGTAGACTATTATCCTCTATTATCTTGAGGAATCATATCATATATTCAGATATACTATTTAACATATTAAACCCAGACAGCAAGAGTTATATCATTTGCTGTCCAAGTCTGAGAGACCAACTCTGTTACCTCTCTTTATTCTCTCCTCTGAGCTCACATATTATTTTCCCCAACTGTTCGCTCAGGCAATGTCACATCCACTCACTAATTTCCCTAATAGTTCGCTACTCTTATTCTCATCGAAATCAGACCCCCTACTATGGGTGTCTCAGCAGGTACGTCGTGCCTCCTGGCACAACTCTCCCCCCGTTAGGAGTGGACTTTCCCCTGAAACCACGACTAAAGCATAATCACACATACAATAGCGTACAGGGGTCTCGTGATTCCTCTGCTCATCAGCGTAGCAGAAGGGCTTCACCAAGGATCACGCTGCCAACGCTCATCCCGGATTCACCCAACCGCACACAACCGATATCTAAGGCAGGTCTTCAGTCTTCGTCTTCTCCTTCGAAACTCTGCTTGCCGTAGATCGGTTGCACTCGGTCCAAGGGTTATGACCGTAACATCGTTTACTTTCCTGTGCCTCCAAAAGTCAAGTGCTGGAACAGATGCCGCAGTAGACCCTCTGGAACTGGATACACTGCGTGTGACTTCTGCATCCCCTTCCGATGACCACTCGGTCCCAGTTGTGCAGTATCAGGGTGAACTCCTGTTGCACGTCGATGCGAACAAGGAGTCGCTGCAGAGCATTGCAGTAAGGGTTCGGGCGGAGGCGAGCTCGCCCATATACACGTAGGTTTCATGTATCGTTTCCCATACATGCAGTAGGTGCAAGTGAGGGGCGCCGGTAAATGGCTCATTACTGGCCTGAAACGCAGGGCGTCAGGGTAACGGCCCATCGGGTTCTCCACAAACCAGTGTTGAGGACGGAGATACTCGATGATGTCTAGGGTGCGTTGTACGCACGCGTCCGCTGTAACGAAATCGGGCGGACCTCCAGTGGTGCGGGCCTGACTGTACTGGGTACAAGGGGGGCTTGCCCATACCACGTCGAAGTACCCTGGGGGATACCTCCAATAATCCCAGCTCTCAATGGCCGTCACGTGAGTCGGCCGCCAAAGCGGGTCAGCGTCCAGAGTTACCGATCTCGAGGCTGGGAAGCAGCGGGCAAACTCCTTTTCCACGGAGCCTGTTCCACTGAACAATACCAATATCCGTACTGGCCGAGTATCAAGTGCAGCGAGGGTAGTGACATAGGTGACCTCGCCCTCTCTCGTCATTCCACGTTGTTCCCAAGGAAGGCATTCGTCGGTGGGGTTCTCAAACTCCTCCTCCCAGGGTCTCACCAACAGGTAGGCTAAAGAGGCACCTGACGCCACCGCAGCAGAACTGGGTGTATCACGGCGTTGCTCTCGACGACGTAATGCAGCGTCACGTACCTGGCCCTCCATGGCCAGACGTTCGGTCTCAAAGTCCTTAAGCTGCTGCAGAGGTGCTCCACGCTCCAGCTTGTCTCGAGTCCTCCACGAATCGTGGGCCTTTGAGTAGCCCGTCCAGCGTACCTTCCATTCCACAATCTCCTTTCCTCGGGAGATGCGAACTCGTCGAGCCAGAATGCGATCCACATGGGCCTCGCGTTGTCCATCAACTATCACCGCCTCTGGGATTGCTGGCTGTCGGCGTGACGCGAACGCATCTGCCCCTCCCACGTATGGCTTCAGTCGATGTTGTGCGAACACATCATGTATACGCCAGCGTGGGGGGAGCTGCAGTCGATAAGCCACCGGAGCACCTCGGTCTGCCTCCGGAAGACCCGCCTGCATGTCACTGTAGAACCGCTCCGTTACCGCCAACGGCCCATGCCAGCGCTTGCTGAGCTTCCTGCAAAGGGACCTGTCCATGAGCTTCTCCGTGAGGTGCTTGGCTTCTACCCAGACGAGGTCCCCCACCGCATACTCCCGCTGCCCATGGCGCTGATCGAAGAGATCTCGCTGCCGCTGCTGTGCCAACTCCAGTCTACCCCGCGCGTCCCGCAGCTGCGACGAAAAACGAAACGCCCATTCATGTGCAGTCCCCACCCCTCCTTTGCGTCGCCCACCGGTAGACTGGGCAGCTTCTAGAAACATGTCAAGCTGTGACATGGGTGACACACCATAGCACAACTCGAAGAAGGGGGTGAAACCGGTTACGTCACTGCGCGAGTCGTTGATAGCAAACTCGACGTTGGTGGCGTACAGGTCCCAGTCCTCCGGACTATCATCGACGAAGGAGCGAAGCATATCCTCCACGACCCGGTTGGTGTGCTCCGCTTGACCATCAGATCGGGGGTTGTAAGGGGTGGTCATTGCCACCTTGACCCCCATCAACCGCATCAGCTCTTTCCAGAACGCGTCTTGGAAGCGTGGGTCCCGGTCGCTGACAATTTTCATAGGCGCGCCATGCTGCCTCCACACGGTGTCGAAGTAGATGCGAGCAATAGTGGCTGCTGAGCTGTCCCCGAAGTTAATGGGGACCACGTGGACCATCTTCGAGAGCTTACAGGTGAAGGCGACGAACGCGTCGTTCCCTTGCTCGGTCAAAGGTAGACCGGTGACAAAGTCCACACCCACGTCCTGCCAGTTTCGCGACGGGATCGAATGCGGGTTAAGCAGTCCATCAGGGTATGACGATCGGGGTTTCACAGCCTGGCAAGTGGGGCAGGACGCCACCCAAGCCCCCACATCATCCGAGGCGTTCTTCCACCAGAATCGACGAAGAACCCTTTCAAGTGTCTTGTCGCGCCCTGTGTGACCCGCTGCCAGGGAGTCGTGGGCTTCGCGGAACACAATCTCCCGGAGGGGTGAGTCCTCACCCAGGACCAGCTGGTAGTGCCCCGCAGCTACCCGCCACAGCACTTTGCCAACAATGCAGAAGTGCTTCGTGCTGTGATGGGGAGCTGACTGTACTTGCTCCCGCAGAGTACGAAGGGGCCCGTCTCGGCTGTACTCGTCCCGCAGGGCCTCAAGGAAATCTCCTCCAGAAACTGTGCCCTGCGCGTCCCGCATCTTTGACGCCTTGCCTGCATCAACAATTGGCGGGGGCACTCGCTGGTGTCGAATCCTCTGCGGTCTTGACCTCGAGGGTGGAGCATACACCACCAGCATCGGCCATGGGAGGTCCTGCAGCACTCCATCTGTTCCCTTAAACAGTTGGGTGGGATTCCCCTGAGAGTCATGTGTGGGGATGACCTCCTCAATACGCATCCCCGCGCGTCTGAAAAGCTTCCTCCACTGCGGCATGCGCGACTGTAGGTCCGGCAGCAGGAACACTGCAGAGGTGTTCTCGGGGTCTTGCCGCCACTCATGCACGTAGGTGCGGAGTACAGCCTCGATGGTGAGATGGTCGCTGTCATGTGGGGGGCTGCACCACACGTGAAGTCCTCTCCACTGCTCCTTTAGGCAGTTTTCCCAGTATTTGTCCACCAGCTGACCGCGGCCTTTTGGTCCGCGACAGGCATCCACGTCGAGCTTCCCGTATTTCGACTGTAGCCGTTCGAACAATGCCTGGTGCAACCGCCCCGTCGATTCCCTCCGCGATTGAGACGCGCTCTTCGCAGGGGGCTTCCTCGTCTTGGGGGCGTCAGTCAGAACCACCGTCGGAGGTGTCGCCGGCTTTACTGCCTCTTGCTGGGGCGGCGATTTGGTGTTCGACCGCGAGCGAGAGGTCACCGTGCCGCTGGGGCGCTCCATAGGGACCTTGGCTGACACCTGCGGCGGAGTTTGTGCAGGCGCTATGGGTGCTTGGCACCCCGACGTCCCTCCCGCAGGAGGTAACCCAGTTTTTGACCGGGTGCGTGAGGCCACCACGCCACAAGGTTGCTCTGAGGCCTCCGCTGGCATTTCCAATGCCGCCTTTCCTGGTAGCTTGGACCGTCCCATTGCGCGAAGGGACTTGAAGGCCCCCCGAAGAGCCCTTGCACTCTTCTTCAGGGAAGCACGCTGAAACGCCAGCGTCGCCCCTCTCGTGGGGGGCGCTGTGACCTCCGTCAGGTGGTCCGCGCCGGGGTGCTCAGTTTGCACCCCTCCAACATCTGATGTGACCTCCGTCGGGAGATCCGCGCCAGGGTGCTGCATCTGCACCCCTCACTCCTGCAAGTATTCTCTTAAGTTTTCTTAAGTTTGCTTGACTTTTCTTAAGTTTTCTTAACTTTTTGCGTATAAACCCCCACAAGCCTCCATACGTATAAATTGTAGCGTTGCAATTAGCTATTGGCCGATGGAGTTATACGTCGGTGATATAAGTAAAACTTAAGAAAACTTAAGAAAAATGACACCCATGACCGATGACACACACCCCACCCTATGGCACTTAAGCAAAATGACAGATGTCACATCCCCCACCCTATGACACTTAAGCAAAATGACATGTCACACCCCACCCTATGGCACTTAAGCAAAATGACAGATGTCACATCCCCCACCCTATGACACTTAAGCAAAATGACATATGCTCGAATGTGATTGGTTTTGAGGCTAAGGATTTGCACACGTGTCGGTAAGGAGGATACGAAATGCAGGCACGGGATTGGTGCAGAAAGGAAGCCCTAAACCCTAAATGTACACATGTATGCAAGCAAGTGGAACCATAAATAAAGCTTACAAGCGCACGTACGTAGACGATTCGCCATACTGTAGATGGTGTCAGAGCAACTGGATACCGTGTTCTATCTAGCCGAGCAACAGATGGTCTGCGCGTGTGCACAAATAAAGTGCATAGGGTGGGCACGATATGACGATGTATGGCGGCCGGATCTCTGGTTGTCTCGTTGCTCTTCTCCATCCAATATAGGCCAAGAAAGCCACTCGGTATCGCCCAGGAGGATACAGCGTTGGCGCCTGCATCGAACCATCCACCATGCCAGCACAAGTTCAGGAAAGATTGCTAAACACGTGGCCCATAAATCGAAACGGTACTGCATGTATGCATTCGACCGACGCATTGGGACCATAACGGGCCTCACCGTTGTGTATGTTTGTGTTGTTCGCGGCGGTCGCACCTCAGCCGGCCGCCGCTTTAGTACACGCCTGTGCGGATCTCGCGCACCAGGTGCACAACTTGGTAGTGCGCATCATCTTTGGTTGGCTCGAAGAATAATGCCTTTGTCCCGATGTATGCACAGGGTAGCAGTAGCTCCACCGGGTCTGTCTTGTCGACTACCGTGATTCCATGCTTCAGCAGATAAGCATCCTCCACCTCCTTGTATGCCTCGAGCCGGGCCAAGCGGCACAGCACGCGCCTGCTTCCGGGCTCTGACACCAGGTAATATGCCAGAACCTTGGCATACTGGCGCCCCGGAGGCAGCCATATTCCACTTGGTAGATCCCTCAAACCCACATCGCAGATAGAAACGTAGTAGGATACCCGTTTCTCAGCTCTGGTGTACTGTGAGGATGTGAACACCTCCGTGTTCAGGGACATCCGCACGTACACCGTGATTTCACTGCCGGGCTGCCCCGCGTCCTGCTGCGGAGTCAGCATTGCCTGCAGCTGAGGCTGGATGCGGTTGAGGCAGGGTGCGTTGGGGGACAACCGCCTGCCACTACCCATGAAATAGCAGGGAGCGGTGGCGGCATCTGCATCCGGGTCCCTCAGCACACCGCCCAACGGTCCTGTAGGACCCGCCGCAGGTGTAAAGCACCTCTCGGCCAGCGTGTGCAAGTCACGCGTGCCTGGGTGCGTGAAGGCGTATTCCTCCAGGGCCAACTTCTCGCACATCGCATTCACAATGGCCTCAACCGGTCTGTTCTTGATCCGCCCCTCTTTTACAATACCTTTAACGCGTTGAATGGCCCGCTCCACCCACATCTCCATTGCCGCTCCCACCACCCCTAAGAACTGCTCTTGCCGGAAGAGATGCACCACCGCCAGCCGCATGTTGAATGTCAACAATCTTTGTTGGCGCCTTTAATTGCATGATCTTTGCATGCGCCCATAAATGCTCCTTTGCATCCCGTCGTGCCTGTGCAAGTTGTGCATCCGATGCCGGTTCAAGCATCGGTCTGGTACCATCGACGGTGCTGGGTCCATCCAGGGAGCTGTCCCCACATCGCAGCCGTCCCCTCCCAAACAACTGTGACCCAGCAAATGCATCCCCACCCACTGCCAACGCATTCCACAAAATAAGAAGAACATCAAGGTCAACGCACCGCTGGTCCTGGCTGTACCACTGCCGTCTGGAGGCCCCCCGTGCCGCGCGCAAGGGGGAAGGTATTCAAAAGGGCGGCGGGAACGGGCTGCATTCTCTCTACAACAAAATAACGCCAGTAAAATTTTCAAGACAGAGTCTTGTAACAAGATTTGAATAATAAGTTCTACGGCGCGCCCTACTTGTTTCAAATCGATTGTCCGTCCTTCAAGCAACTACCTCACCTAGTGTGACGCACGACCTGCTGTACGTACGTACTAGTATGACTGTATGTAGTGCGTGCGTGATGGGTCAAATAAACCTCCAGGCGGACATTTTCATGTGTATAATTACTTTGAGTCCCCCGCCACCCAAATTATACTCTCTTCAGTCACCCGCAGGACACGGTTTTGGCTTAACTTTCTTGTGTATAATTAATCGAGTCCCCCGCCGCCCACCATGCATTCAGCAGGACACGGTTTTCACTCGACTTTTCTTATCTTTTGCTCTGACGTACTCGCTCGCGTCCTCGCTCGTTGTTACATCGATGTCCACGGGCATTCTGAAGGCCAGCTGATGACCGAATTGTATAAAACATGACACGCGGTATAATTTTCATGGACTTAAGAAAAGATAAGAAAACTTAAGAAAAGTTAAGCAAACTTAAGAAAACTTAAGCGAATACCTTGTTCTAGTGCCTCCAGCGTCTGATGTGACCTCCGTCGGGAGATCCGCGCCAGGGTGCTGCATCTGCACCCCTCCAGCGTCTGATGTGACCTCCGTCGGGAGATCCGCGCCAGGGTGCTGCATCTGCACCCCTCCAGCGTCTGATGTGACCTCCGTGGGGAGATCCGCGC
>LGRX02034768.1:0-29433 GCA_001247695.2 Cymbomonas tetramitiformis
GCCGCACCAACCCAAAACAACCGCATACATCCTACAGGGCACACCCCCTTATGGTCGCGTGTCAGAGGAGCTGTCCTCACACCGCACCAAACATTTTCAAGGGGCCCAACCCACATGCGCCCACGGTCTACTCTGCCGCACCAACCCAAAACAACCGCATACATCCTACAGGGCACACCCCCTTATGGTCGCGTGTCAGAGGAGCTGTCCTCACACCGCACCAAACATTTTCAAGGGGCCCAACCCACATGCGCCCACGGTCTGCCGCACCAACCCGAAACAACCGCATACATCCTACAGGGCACACCCCCTTATGGTCGCGTGTCAGAGGAGCTGTCCTCACACCGCACCAAACATTTTCAAGGGGCCCAACCCACATGCGCCCACGGTCTGCCGCACCAACCCGAAACAACCGCATACATCCTACAGGGCACACCCCCTCGTTCCGGTCGCGTGTCGGAGGAGCTGTCCTCACACCGCACCATACATATTCAGTGTGCCCTACCCACTTACGCCCACGGTCTGCCGCACCAACCCGAAACAACCGCATACATCCTACAGGGCACACCCCCTCGTTCCGGTCGCGTGTCGGAGGAGCTGTCCTCACACCGCACCATACATATTCAGTGTGCCCTACCCACTTACGCCCACGGTCTGCCGCACCAACCCAAAAGGACCGCATACATCCTACAGGGCACACCCCCTCGTTCCGGTCGCGTGTCGGAGGAGCTGTCCTCACACCGCACCATACATATTCAGTGTGCCCAACCCACATGTGCCCACGCGTGGTGTGCCACACCAACCGCAAACAACCACATACATAGTGTTGGCCACACCCCCTTCTTCCGGTCGCGTGTCTGAGGAGTTGTCCTCACACCGCACCATATATATTCAGTGTGCCCTACCCACATGCGCCCACGGTCTGCCGCACCGACCCAAAACAACCACATACAGCCCACATCCCCTTCTTCTGGTCGCGTGTCAGAGGAGCTGTCCTCACACCGCACCAAACATATTCAAGGGGCCCAACCCATATGCGCCCACGCTCGGTCCGCCACACCTTTGCATCGATCGTTTCTCCCCGTGAAACGGACATATACTCGACACATAAATGGATGGATGTATAGATATGTTTTACTATCACCCCATACCAAACCACTACATACTGAACGGCATGAGATCGGCCAACAAAAGCCAGCCCACCATCATCCCAGTGGATGTGAGAAGCAAATCAGGAGCAGGGCGGGACCGTGACAAGATACCACAAACTCATACATGTTCCCAACCCTGATGCAAAGCAGCATGGAAAGATGAAACGATGTGACCGATCATCGCCCAACAATTGTTGGTCTCTGGTTAACGGAGTAAGCGGACCCTGCTGGCATGCCCCCCAGTGGCTCCCGGTCGATGGATGGGACCTGTTGGTCCATGGTTATGTCATGAATGCAGTCACACCACACAGCATGGACACCCCATGTCAAAAAGGAAACATGTGGGCACCTAAGTGCTCCCCACAAAATTCAAGGGAGAACACAGAAGTTGTACATCACCACCTTCTGCCTCTCCTCGCAGCACGACAGACGAATCTACCGAGCTCTCCAAGAGGCAGTGCCCGCCAGAATGGCACCACAGGGATAACCGCCTCCCAAAACTCACTTCCACCCGGCGGTCGTCCCCGTTCACAGCGATCCGTAAGTACTTCATATCAAGGTCAAAGAACGCAAGTCCCCCGGCATGTGTAATAACCATGAGCACTGTACACGGAGAGGGAGCTAGCGTCAGACGAATCCAAGACACTCCCAAAAAGCGAGCCGTAGACAAACCACTACATACCTACAAGTGGAGCCACGGGTCCGGGGGCGCGCCTCGAGCCTTGAATCACAAGGACACGGGCACGCCACTCCTAACCCACCGGCTGGAATCCACTTCCACCCCCAAACGAAAATGACATGGTACAATTAGCCACGGGTACAGGGGGCGCGCCTCAAGCCTTGAATCAGGACTCGCGCACGCCGCTCCCGACCCACCGGCACCTTGTCCCTACGGTTGTAAACAACTTATAACAACTTATAACACCGTGGCCAACAAGTAACAATTTATAACACCGGTCACCACGGCGCGGACATTGAAAATGATGCACGACCACTATGGGCATCGCAACTTTGCCCCTACTAAGCTACAAGCTACGGTTTTTTGCCCTCCCGGCAGGCGCGAGGGGGCTGCTCGGGCGCCAGATACTTGTTCACTGGCGGTTGACAGGGAGCTCGGGGCCTCCCCCGCTGAGAGGCTCGGCATCCCTCCGCACAGTCCACTGCCGGAGCTCCGCCTTTGCTTGAATCTTGTAAGAGTCTTGTACCTATGGGCATCCAACCAAGATGTTAGAACTCAAAGACTAAAGAAATGGAAAGGTCAAGGAGAGGGAAAAAAGCAATAGAAGCATACCTTTAGTGTGTGGCATCTCGGATTTTTACCGAGATCTCCAAACCGCAGGTTTGGCGCTCTGTTTGAGCTAATGCCACGAACGATTTGCATGCTGAAAAAAACTGTCGCCCCCCAAAACATAGGGTTGCCAAGAGTGCCTCCATCTTTTCGAAAAAATACTCAAACCAAACGAACTAGGGGTAATCATGTGGTGGTTTTCCGCGAGGAGAACGCTCGTGAAGTCCAATTAGTTGTCAGAACAGCGCTTTTCCCGCTATGGAAGGGCCTGAAAACCTGCGAATCAATTTCAAAAAGGAGAGGGTTAGTAAGTACAACGCGTGAAAAAACAAGCTTCTATTGTGTGGCATCTCGGGTTTCAACTGAGATCTTCAAACCGCAGGTTTGACGCTCTGTTTGAGCTAATGCCACGAACGATTTGCATGCTGAAAAAAACTGTCGCCCCCAAAAAGATAGGGTTGCCAAGAGTGCCTCCATCTTTTCGAAAAAATACTCAAACCAAACGAACTACGGGTATTCATGTGGTGGTTTTCCGCGAGGAGAACGCTCGTGAAGTCCAATTAGTTGTCAAAATAGCGCTTTTCCCGCTATGGAAGGGCCTGAAAACCTGCGAATCAAATTCAAAAAGGAGAGGGTTAGTAAGTACAGTACAACGCGTGAAAAAACAAGCTTCTATTGTGTGGCATCTCGGGTTTCAACCGAGATCTTCAAACCGCAGGTTTGGCGCTCTGTTTGAGCTAATGCCACGAACGATTTGCATGCTGAAAAAAACTGTCGCCCCCAAAAACATAGGGTTGCCAAGAGTGCCTCCATCTTTTCGAAAAAATACTCAAACCAAACGAACTAGGGGTAATCATGTGGTGGTTTTCCGCGAGGAGAACGCTCGTGAAGTCCAATTAGTTGTCAAAATAGCGCTTTTCCCGCTATGGAAGGGCCTGAAAACCTGCGAATCAATTTCAAAAAGGAGAGGGTAAGTCAATGAGTGTAAGGAAACACTCTTCTATTGTGTGGCATCTCGGGTTTTCACCGAGATCTCCAAACCGCAGGTTTGGCGCTCTGTTTGAGCTAATGCCACGAACGAATTGCAAGTCGCCAAAAACATAGGGTTGCCAAGTGTTCGAGCGTAAATCTCTTCAAGAACGGCCCAGTGAGGTTGACCAAGTCAAATTTTGAACTTGCAACTTCTCAACTCGAACTGTGTCACGCCCGCAAATTTGAAGTATTTCATAATCGATATGGATATAAATGTTGAACCTCATCATAGGCCACGATCGATGACATGACATCACCCGTCTGCGTGACTGCGTCCATCGCACGAACACCCATCGCACGGTTTATTATAGTTTATACGCTTATACCACCACCGATCAGTGATCCGCTGATGTGTATAATTACTCATCGTCGACTGCCAGACAAATCTTTGGCCTTTTACAAACCCAGCCTCTTCGAGTCATATCTCCTGGCATCGCGCCAGTCATTCTGGGGCTCTCGCGTGAACCCTGGGGCATCCTGAAGCGGGCTTGGTGACATTCCTATGTCATCGGGTGTATAATTCTACCGATTTATACCGACTTAAGCAAACTTAAGCAAACTTAAGCAAACTTAAGCAAACTTAAGAAAACTTAAGCAAACTTAAGCAAAAACCTTGTTCTAGTGCTCAACGGCGCGTGACGCGCACGTCCACCCCGTCGTCGCCCAGAAGAGAGACTTGGGAGAGGTGCACACCCACCTTTTCCTCCATCGCTTTCATACGGTTGGTGAGTAGGGTCTCCAGCTCGGCAAGCACACCGCTGCCGGAGTCGGGGAAGGTGAATCCGTAGGCCAACACGTCGATCTCGTCGGACTCGCCGCCCGCAAGCACCGCCGCCCAGGGAAGATATCTTTCTGGGGTTGTCAGGGTTATGACCGATGACATATGTGTCATACATGTCATACGTGTCATACATGTCATACCATGTCATGTCATGTCATATATTATTATGACAGTCGGTCATGTCATATATTATTATGACAGTCGACAGTATGGTCGATCACGACTGTACAGGTCGAGTCGCGTCATACATTTATGACAGTCGTCAGTACGGTCGACGATGACTGTACATGTCGCCAGATGATTATGTCATATCATCAGGCATCCCTGTCATCGAGAGTTCGTATGATTGAACTCGAAGATGGCAAAGCAAAGATACATCTTGGAAACAAACCAAGAACCATCTTTAGCTTCCAGCATGCGCTGAACTCGCATGTGCAGCATGAACGAACTAGTCGTTATTACCATGCTGGTCGTTCAACCTACGTCTCGGGTTCACAACCCAATGGCGGTACCATCTAAGATGATGGGTGACGTAGGTATAAAAGTGAGGAAGCGTTGTGCTTCAACAGATCTTCTCACAGAAGCCTGCACTCATTCCCGCTCATTACTTACGCGTGTGTTACCGTCCCATAACACAGCGCTTTATATCAATATACTGAGGGCTCGCTTATCTAGCCCTAACAGAATGGTATTCTGTTAGGGCTAGATAAGCGAGCCCTAACAGAATACCCGAGGTCACAGCAGCACGTGATCAAGTGAAAGAAGACTTTTCAGACGTTTTCCAAGAGGATCTTCCGGCTGGTCATAGGCCAGAGCGGTTTGAAGGTGGATATCATAGAATCGACATCGAACCTGGACATAAGCCTCCTTCACAGCCAGTACGCACCACCCATGATGGAGGAACTCAAACGGCAAATCATCAAATATGTCGAGTTGGGTATCCTTCGTCCATCATCATCGCCATATGGATGCCCAATCATTTTCGCTCCTAAGCCAGGGGGAAAGTGGAGGATGTGTTGTGATTATCGTGCCCTGAATAACATCACCATCAAGGACACGTATCCACTACCACCACATGACACCCTACTAGAGCAGCTGAAGGGATCAAGATGGTTCAGTAGATTTGATTTCAACCAGTTCTTTCACCAAATCCCCATTCATCCGGATGATATACATAAAACTGCTATTCGCACCAGATACGGTTCTTATGAATGGACAGTTATGCCTTTCGGATTGACCAATGCTCCTGCAACAGCACTTCGTGTAGGAAATCGGGCATTCTTTGATTTCATCGACCAGTTCCTTGTCATATTCATGGACGACACTATTGTATACAGTCCAGATTTTGACAGTCATGTGAAGCATGTTCGACAGTTCCTCCAGCGTTGCAGAGATCACCAGTTTTTCATCAGGCCTTCCAAGGTGGAGTTGTTCGTTAAATCTATAGATTTTATCGGACATCACATATCTGAAGCAGGCCTATCCATCATCGAAGACAGGATCAGAGCAGTCATGGCAAAATTTTCAGCCTCCAGTGTCCTATGGTCCCACCGTTGGAAAGCAGCCTCTACGCCGTATGGCTAAAGATGGCAAATCATCCCTTCGGTCATTCTTGGGCATGGTTGGTCAATTTAGGAGATTCATACCAAAGTTCTCCAAAGTTGCCGAACCTCTCAATCGTCTCCTTAAAGATAATGCAGAGTTTGTCTGGGAAACTGAGCAGCAGCAGGCATTTGATAACCTCAAAAGTGCCATCTGTAACGCTCCAGTATTACAGCTTCCAGATCAGAAACTGCCATCTATTTTGGAGGTCGATGGATCAGGCACACACGTTGGCCAAGTATTACTCCAGGATCAAGGAAAAGGTATGAAGCCATGTGGCTATCCCAGCGTCACTCTATCCGATACACAGAGACGTTGGCCTATTCCTGAGATCGAGCTATTTGCCATTGTGGAAGGCTTCCGATTCTTTCGCCACATCTTGTTGGGAGCTCCTGAGACTATTGTACGCTCAGATCATCAGCCACTGGTCTATTTCCAGACCAAATCCACACTGAGCCCCAAACAGGCACGGTGGTTGGATGAACTCTCTGAGTACAACTTCCGTATAGAGCACATTGCTGGCGAGAAGAATAAGGTTGCAGACGCACTCACGCGTATCTCTGCACTTTTTGAACTTACTGATTGTCTTCAACACATGGACATCAGTGAAGTCATTTCATCCGCAGATCCTACATTCATTGCTCTTATATCTTCTTCATCAGCTCATCAGCTACACGACATCATTATATCCGAATATGATCGTGACACATTTGCACAGACTATTTTGGCTAAGCTGACATCATCGACTTCATCACAGTCAGTCAGCAGCTACAGCTTCGAGCTCATTCAGGGGTTGATCTATCGTAAGACCATATATGGCAGACAGCTGTACATTCCACCAACAGCTAAAGTCCCCACAGATGACGGTGAGATCACACAACTTCGCCACATTCTTCTTCATGAGTGCCACTCAGCCACTATTTCTGGTCATGTAGGCAAAAATCGCATGCTTCATCTTCTGCGTAGCCGGTATTATTGGCCAGGAATGACAACGGCAGCCATCAAGTACATTCGGGAGTGCCCCGTTTGTCAGCGCCAGAAAACGAGGCGACACAAGCCTTATGGTCAGGCACATATACGATATTCCGTGCCTAAGACAAAATGGCTTAGATGTATCTCTTGATTGGATCACTGACCTGCCTATCACCACTAATGGGCACGACAGTATATTTGTGGTAATGTGCCAATTCTCTCATCGTTGTCATCTCATTCCCTTCAGCATGACCTGGACAGCTCAGCATACTGCTTCTATATATATGCAGCATATCTTCAAGCTCCATGGTCTTCCGAGGAACATCATCTCAGATCGAGACACCAGATTCACCTCTACATTCTGGCAAACACTGTGGAAATCTACTGGTACGAGATTGTCCATGACATCGTCACACCATCCACAGTCGAATGCTGCCAATGAGAGAAGCCATGCCTTCATTGAGGACATCCTCAGGTAAATTTCAGATTGTTGATTCATGATTTGATTTTACTAATCAATAATTACAAACTGATTAGTAGCATTTTCATTTTCAGGTGTTGTTGCAATGATACTTCAGCCAATTCGTGGGAGGACAAGTTGCCTCTGGTGGAGTTTGCAATTAACAATACCGTTTCTGCATCAACTGGTTATTCACCATTTTATCTCGACTCGATGGCGCAACCACTCTCGCCTCATGATCTGGTTATTACTATTCCGCCAGAAGCACCTGTTCCAATACAAGAAGCTATTCGAGATCATTTTGACCAGTACTCGGCTGTTCATGCCAACGCGGTAGACAACATTTTCCGAGCAGCAGAAATTAGCCAAGCCAGATTCAATAAGACTCACATGCCTAAGCAGTTCGCAGTCGGGCACTTTCCGTCGACCGGTCAACGCACGCACCTCTCTGAAAAAATGCCAGCCGCCTTATGATTTTATTATCGCGATAATTTTTATGATAATGAGTGGCAATTTTTTCTTTTGTATGGTATTATTACTGTATTTCTGAGGAGTATTCTGACACGCGTTTCGAGACGAGTAGAGGCTCATCAGTATGGCAAAATCCGGTCGCAAAAAACAGCCGTCTGATCCGCTTCTTGTGAGCGTGGAAATCCACCTACGACAAGTTGTGAGCTGTGCCACAGCAGCACTACGCACGTTGAGTTTGGCGAAAGGGAATTTTACCGCGCTCTCGCAGGGGGCAGCTGGTTCGCAATCCCTCTCTCAGCTTTCCGACTCACAGGTTGTCACAAGAAATCTACTCGAAGCTGTACAGCTGCTGGATACGAAGGCGCGCGCCACAGTAACCACAGCAAGGCGCGCTTTAATCTCGAACAAGGAAAGTCATGAATCTGAGTGCGCAGCGCATCTGGGAACCAAGGATACTAGAAAGGGCCCTAGTGCGAGAACGCTGAGGCGCAAAAATCTTCGGGAATCACGCAGAGTCACACAGTCTGAAAAAAGAGACACTGAGCCAACAGACGTTCCAACATCTCGCGTGACGAAACCCTCGAAAAAACAGAGCTCAGATATTTTGGTAGAGGCTTGCGCATCTCCAACAGACACAGGAGAACCAATGACACCAGCCGCCACTTCATCCTTTGTGGCCCTAGGACCTTTGTCCACAGGAAGGAAAAGAGCGAAGGGCAGCACTGGTGACAAAGGAGATCGCAAGAATCCCAAGGCAAGAAAATCGTTTACATGGAGAAAAGAGACACGCAGTAAACGCTCAGAGTCAGTGCCTGCTGTGGAGAAGCAGGCGTCGGGATCCCTGCAGCGTTCGACGTCACTTAGCCCTGAGGGGCGATCCATGTTCTCAGTCTACGACCGATAATTTTGCCACAGTAGAGATACTTAAATCAGACACCTTCCTTGCTGTGGAAAGGGCATCGTGGCGAGTCCACTTAACTCGATCCACTGATCAGGCGACTGCTTAACTGGGTGGGGCAACTCCCTCCTGTAACTGAAGTCAGAGACAGTATGTCGTTTGCGAGACTTCAAGCTTTGCTAATCCTAGGACAATATGGTGCCAAGCAGTGGAGACACTATAATCAGCCACAATGTTTACCGTAGACAGAGCATCGCGACAAGCTCACTTCGGAACTCACGCCTTGCCAATCTCAGAACAATATTGTGCCAGCATCTCGATCGCGCCGCTTTTCCCACGAAGGTTTTTCCAGCGGCTGTATTGTGCTGTATTTGCGGTGAGAGGATCCAGAGGACCCGTGGGACCGCGGGGGACGGCTTACCCATAATCCTAAGAACCCGATCAGTCGAGGACTGCTTAGGATCCCACATAGCCTAGCCACCACTTGCAAGCCTATTCCTCAAGTGTAGTGCTGACTAAAGCCCCTGTCTGTTTAAAGTTCCTGCACCGCATTAGAACAATAACCCTGTGCCACTGCGGAGCGGGTAACTGTTTAGCTCTGCCGTCAGCTTCAGGGTTTGGGGCCTCAACACATCTATTCAGACCGAGTTCCTTGCTTTGCAAAAGTGTGCAGCTTGAATAGGAGATAACTTAATAGTGGTAATAGGCTAAAAGGGACGGCGCCCTACGAAAAGCCCACTCAACGTTATAATTGAGTCCTTTTTCTTTTTTTCTTTTTCGCAGTCGGGCAGAAAGTTCTTTTACGGACCGAGTTTATTCAATGGACTGGTTTGACAGAGGCAGGCAGACACTTTAAGCAGCCATATATTGGGCCGTTCACTATTTCCAAAGTGCTTAGCCATGGACGTGCATACGAGTTAGATTTCGGAAATCTTGATATCCGTATTCATCCGGTACAGCCTGTTTCCAGATTAGAGCTGTACAACGACTCGATTCAAGCACCTTTGCCTCTGCCACAGATGATCACCGAAGAAGGGCAACCACTATTTGAGATATCACATATACTCTCGGATAAGTTCACTAGAGGTGTCAAATACTATTTAGTACGATATGCAGGCTACGGTCCTGAGCATGACACCTGGGTCAAAGCCACAGAGCTGACCAATGCAGCAGACATTATAGCTGCCTATGAAGGCTAAACATTATATTAAGCCTTATGCCCTTACTTCTTGTAATATATACTAATACATGTCGATCATCTATACAACCTTGCTCTTAATGTTTATCATTATGTTGCATTGAAGCAGGAATTGATCCTTCCTTGCTAAAGGTGTAGTGAGCCTTGTTCAAAATCATACCCTTGCACAGATACGCACACATGCGAGATATCATATCTGTGGATAAATAAAAACTGCTAAATGCTACCTTTGCCAAAACCGTGGTTTGTCATCGGATTCTTGGCCAGTCATCCGAAGCTACCGGAGATAATGACTGAGGTAGAAGGAGTTGTGATCCTAAGTTGTGCTTGACAAACATGACTAAATAAATTTCACATTAGTACGTGGCGAATTCATTCTCACTCATCGCGATAGATGTTCGTCAAAGCGTGCGTACTGGACAAAAATATTGAGGAGTTGAGCAGACCGGTTAAGGATTATAAGTCCAATTCCGTTAAGCAGGGCCGCTCCGTTTGCATTAAAACAAGCCCCTTTGTTCGTTTATTATCGAAATCGGGCTCCCCATCACCGCCTAGGATCCTCCAAAGTAGCTTAAGGAGGGGAGGAAGAGTTGGGTGCACTATATCAGGCCGAGAATCGTTCGAATATAATTCGTTATAATCGTGGGATCATCGATCGCGCAAAGGCGACGACGGCTAGCGCAAATAATCCGTAACGTAGACTTCGGATGCTTTGAATCGTCTAGCACATACATGATAACGTGTGGATCAATCAGTAATCCAGCGTAGGATTGTATCGCGAAAACGCTCTTCATTGAACCTTGGAACGTCACTCAACGATACGATTTCCGGAAAGGTGGGCTGCATCCTAAGGACTGTATGGCTAAATGCCTAAGGTGAGGGACTAAAGTGGACTCAGTTCCCCCCAATAACCTAAAAACACCATGAGGGACGCCTCAAATCGGTGTAAGAAGACTGGTACCAGCAAGAAGCGACAACAACAAAGACATCAAAGACATATACAAAGGTATGCCCGTTGTGAGGTCACAACTCTCTTAAGAGGGGAGATCTGTCAGGGTTATGACCGATGACATATGTGTCATACATGTCATACGTGTCATACCTGTCATACATGTCATACCATGTCATGTCATATATTATTATGACAGTCGGTCGTGTCATATATTATTATGACAGTCGACAGTATGGTCGATCATGACTGTACAGGTCGAGTCGCGTCATACATTTATGACAGTCGTCAGTACGGTCGACGATGACTGTACATGTCGCCAGATGATTATGTCATATCATCAGGCATCCCTGTCATCGAGAGTTCGTATGATTGAACTCGAAGATGGCAAAGCAAAGATACATCTTGGAAACAAACCAAGAACCATCTTTAGCTTTCAGCATGCGCGAACTCGCATGTGCAGCATGAACGAACTAGTCGTTATTACCATGCTGGTCGTTCAACCTACGTCTCGGGTTCACAACCCAATGGCGGTACCATCTAAGATGATGGGTGACGTAGGTATAAAAGTGAGGAAGCGTTGTGCTTCAGCAGTATCTTCTCACAGAAGCCTGCACTCATCCCCGCTCATTACTTACGCGTGTGTTACCGTCCCATAACACAGCGCTTTATATCAATATACTGAGGGCTCGCTTATCTAGCCCTAACAGGGGTTGGCCGGCCCGGGGCCGTGTCATCACGGAGGCCCGGGCCGAAGGCGGATCGAAGGGAAAATTGAGGAGGGACCGAGTCGCAATGAGAAAAAATCGATAAATTTCCAAAATTTTATCGATTTTTGACAATTTGTCATACTTAAAATTAAAATTTAGCGCATGCGGCGGGCATTTTTGGGTTCGGGCCGAGACGGGCCGTAATGTGCCCGAAGTGGATTTCCGATTCGGGCCGAGTCACCTCCGCGTAAGATATCTACTGTACCCTGCCGCCGCCGCGCCATACTCCGCCACCGCCGCGGCGAAAGCCTCCGCACCGTCGTCCGCAACCACCTGGAAGATTTGGCAGAGGGCGAGGGTGTGCATTGCTTCCGCAACACCCTCGCCGTCATACGCAGCCGTGCCGCCCGTCGCGCGCTTACCGCCGTTCGGGCACTCCTTCCAGCCATGGTAGGTACTTCTTGCCCTCCCCTTCTCTGCCGCAACGATGGCAAAGAGGGAGGGCACGCCTGTTCTCCCTATCGCGAAACCAACAGGAGGAGTGGGGCTGGAGCCGGCCCGAAAACCGTCCAAGCCCTTCCCGCGTTTGTTCCACGGAAGGGAGGCAGACGCACCGCCAACCTTCTGGAACTTGATGGCGGCCTCGATCTTCTCGAGACGTGATGCCAGCTGCCCAAGCACCTCCATGATCCTCTCGTTGACACCGGAGTAGGCGGCGCCCCGGCAACGTTGGGCCCTACCGCCACTCCCAGCTCCGCCTACTGCTGCTCCCACGACCACGGCGATCAGGTTCGTGAGTGTGGACAATGGAACCGGCTGAAGGTCATTGGGCAAGGGTTAGCGCACCCTAACCGCGGCGTAGAAGTCGGGGTCAAGGCGCTCGAACATCTTGTACTTGCGCGACACCTCAGTCGGAGTCCAATCTTCCGCCCGGTTCGTCGCGCACGAGCCTCTGCTCCTTCGCCAGAATCGGACGCGGGTCTACTACACGAGCCGGATACCGCAACTGTGAGTGTTCCTCCTGGAGAGTCTGACGAAGTCCAGGAGGGACGACACACCCCTTAATGAGGTCCAGTAATGCTCGTCAGCCATCTCTGTCGGACACTGAGTCGGTCCTTAGAAGAAAATGCTCCGCGGCGGAGTCGGTCTTGACAATGCAGGCGAGCGTGTCATAAAGAAGCTCGTTCACCTTAGGAATGCCTCCCTTGGTGAGGTCGTCGAACTCGAAAGACGCCAAATCCAATCCAGCATAACTAAATTCGTTCTTCAAAACGACGACGATCTTCCAGAGCTTCTCGGAGTCCTTGGCGGCCTCGAAATGTTGCTCCTTACCGCCCAAAGACAGCTCTCGCATTGCCTTGGCCCATTGTCGATGTATCGCGTCCCCTTCGCGTAAATGGCGGCCACCTTCGCGTTGTTGTCCTCGAAGAGTTGGCGCGCCCACAAAATGCCATCCGAATCATTTGCCTGCGCCGGTACAGGAGCAGGCACAGGTGGAGTCGAAGGCGTCGGCGAATCCCTAACTGCTGGAAGCGAGCCTGATGGAGGCGTCGATGTCGCTGTCCAGCAGCAGACGCCTCTTCCCTCTCATAGTAGTCGGTGCACTAATTTCTCAAAAATACCAATAGGAGGTCGGTGGTGCGGTGGACGGACGCGTGTCGCTAGCAGTGCGGGAAAATGAAAATTGACAGAGCGTGTAGGCTCGTTGTGGTGGCGGTGCGGCGGAAAATGTCAAAAAATGGCTAGCCAGCGTCGCCGTCCAGCAAGGCACCGTAACGCGCGAAGTTCGATGTTTCCCCAAAGATGGACCTCAAATTGAAAACAGATTCCTCGCCGCGAGCCTCTGTCACCGTAACGCCACCTTACACAGCCGAGCGCGTGCCCCAAGCGAAGACGCAACACGCGTCCACGCACCACCTACTCCAAGCGGCGACGCTTAGCCAATCATGGTAAAAACAGTGAGAAAGTTTTGGCGTGGAAATGGGTCCACGACCTAGGGGAATATCAAGGTATGGTTTACCGGAGGTCAACATTAGCATAAAAGTTTCCGGATCTAGATCTCGAGATATATGTGATTTTAGTTGGTGCTTAAGTTGGGAGATCGTGGAACGGTATCGACCATAACTTCTTCATGCCTGAACCACTTGCTTGACTCCCCGAAGTGCATAATATGTTTAGATAGGCTCAACCAACCTATTTTGTCAAATAAAAACTTTTGGGAATTTTTATGCTAATGTTGACCTCCGGTAAACCATACTTTGATATACCCGTTCGGTATATTCAAGTGTAAATATTAGTAACGCAGTTGAGTGCTGATAGTGAGTAAACTCAAACTGAATTAAACTGTGACAACTTAAGAAACCTAAACCTATGTAAACCCGGAACGGTCACTCGCACATCTGTACTCGTACCCTCGCACCCTAGTCACTATCTCAGTCTGGACCCTCTGACTCAGGGGCCTGCCTATCAGGGCTGCCTGGCCAGAACTCAGTACTGCTTGGCCCCGACTCGCGAGCTGCCAGCGAGCAAATTTGTTCTAGAGCTCTATGCCGCTGATATACCTCTGTTGTATACCTCTATGACGGTCCAACCCCCAGAATTGGTGGGACGAGAAGTATACAATCATAGCCTGTAGGTACTCCTGTCCCCAAAGCTTATAGACTAAATATATACTTAGGGTTTGTAATAACGTTTGCGGTCCATAAGTTCTGTTGGATCTATAACTAAGACTTGTTATATAACTATATGAAGAAATAAACCCTAGAACACGGTTTCGGATCAGAACGGGAAAGTGTGTTTTTTTATATAAAAAAATATACATGAAATGATATAGTAGCTGGGTTTCGGACCAGCGGAATAACCGGAGCAACCACAGGCGGGTACGAAGGCCCCGGGTGCCAAGTCCGGTCCGGCCATCTTGCGCATGGTTCCGTACCCCGGGCTGCCAATCATAGCGGGACGGCGGGATCGCAGCTGGGGGTGGGAGTCAGAGCGGCCTCCACACCACCGACCTCCGAGTCGGTGTAATCAGCCGTGCCGTTGGTCGGCTCGGCCGTAGCTGCGAAAGCGAAAATGGCTACTGTTCCGGGGTCGGGTCCTCTTACAAGAACCGAAGCAAAATGCGGTACTTGCATGGTTTTTATCTCACGACAATGTTGTCTGCATGATTTGGGATCATTTATGAGTTCAAAAGACTATTGGCAATGTCGAATGAGTGGGTTGCTCGATATCTGTGGTCACTGAACACGTGTACTTTAGGGCTATATCGATTGTAATTCAAATTTTATTCAAATCACCGGTCCTCTCATAAGGACCATAATGGTTTGCTTGTTTACTGCATCCTCGAAGGTCCGGTAAAAGTTCGGAGATACATGTTGTCACGTTCTCGAGTTGCTCTTTCTGGAGTGTCTCATCAAAAAATTCATCTGAGGTCATCTTGACCCTGAAAATGTCGGTTGAAATGGCACATGTGACCAAATCTGGAAAAATGCTAAATCCTAAATTGGCCGACGCTTTTTGGCGACCTAGTCTCGCAGAATCGTGCTTAATGCTGTTCGGCAAATGCGGGTTTTAGCGGACATCAAGGTCTCGAAAAATCCGGTAGCACTTAATTTTCGTCGCGAGGTCTTTTTATTTGTCGCACCGTGCGACAAAACTTATATTTTAGCGAGCGACCGAAATGTGTGTGATTCTCACGTCTGTCGCAGTTGCGACAACAGTGAGATCCACACTCAACTCTGTCGCAAAGATTTATTGAAAAACTTTCAGGAGGGATGATTTTTACACGCTGAAAACCGAGACCGAATAACTATGTAAAAGCACCATAAGATAGCAGCGTTATATCTCGTTATGTAGATAGCGAAATAATACAAAGGGAGTAAGGTACATGCATTCAATAAGCAAATACGCAAGCGGGCATCATGCACAGGCATTCAATAAGCAAAGCAAGCGGGCATCGAGCATCATGCAATCAGCAAGCAAAGTACTACAATTTGTTTTTAGTACAAAAGTATGCAATCACAAATTTACATCATATTGAGCAATACACGGCGAGTAAAGAGCTTTCACAAGAAAATCTGTAAACGTATAATTATCAGCGCCTTGGAAGTAGCTAAATGCTAAAATTCTAACTCGAACAGGAAACCTCTCGCCAGCGAGTAACAAATTGTTGGAATACCTGCACATGAAACAAAGCAAAAATGTCATAACAAGGGAAAAAATAAAGCCGTTTGCACACGCCACGAGAAACAATAGAAATTTGAAACAGGAATGCGAAAAACAGTTAGCAAAATCCCTGCAAAACTACAAACGCGAAGTCAGTGAGAGCGGTGGAATTCGAAACCACACCACGCACGGGTATCCGAGCGAATCCCATATACCTTAAGAGTTACAGTAAAGTACGAAATAGTGAAAGTTAGCAGACGAAGAACTGCATATACAGGCGGACAAGCAGCGAATCCGTGCTGTAGATTTGCCCGTACGGTCACCGTGTTCGTGCGTCCCCCAATTTGACTGTGCAGGAGAAAAAAACTGCTGGCACATCTGAAAAAGGCCAAGCGTAAAATCGGAATCCTGAACAAAACACGAAGCGATGCTCAGCAGAAATGTTGGAAACAGATCCCAAACCGTCGAGCAGTGGGGACGCCCCACCGGCCTCCAGGAATCTCTGCACATTCGAAAACCGAGGCTGCTCGAAAAAGTCAGAAATCAGACACAAATCAACGGGATGTGAGGCGAAAGCAATACCCCCGTCACGGGTTCGCGAGCACACACCATGCACTTTCCCATCGACGCATTGCATGGTAAAAAAAGGAAAGGCCGCCAAGACAAATACAAAGGGCTCAGAACAGTAGGTGATGAAAACAGCGCGCCGCAAAAGACTCGGACTTCAATAATGAGTTCTGCTTAACAATTCGCGATATTATGGCATGACACATATCGTATCTCGATTGAAGGAAGATATCTTCAATCGTGAATTCGCAATCGTTTACAAATTCATAATTGGAAATTCTGCATATCTTCGTGGTAAAATATGCAATTGTTAACCGTGTCTCTCATTGTCGGATACAAACGATCGGTCGATACAATCCTGTGTAGGACTGCTGAGATCGGTAAAACCGTTAGAGACGTTTTGCGACAAATTCATGATTGAAAATTCCACATATCTTCAAGTAAAATATGGAATTGTTACCCGTGTCTCTCATTGTCGGATACAAACGATCGGTCGATACAATCCTGTGTAGGACTGCTGAGATCGGTAAAACTGTTAGAGAAGTTTTGCGACAATTTCATAAATGGAAATTCCGCATATCTTCGTGGTAAAATATGGAATTGTTACCCGTGTCTCTCATCGTCGGTTACGAACGATCGATCGATACAATCCTGTGTAGGACTGCCGAAATCGGTAAAACTGTTAGAGACGTTTTGCGACAACATCCGGGTTTTTTTGCCCTGCATAACTTACGTAGAAATTCGGCTTTGAGATGGGTTCCGCATATATGCGCATTATGCTTGCAGCACCCGCATAATTACGGGTGTATACACCTTGTGTAAAACTCCTGCATAAAAGGTACATACAGCAAATCTCCGGAATTTATGCACCCCCCGTATTTATTCGCATTATGGTTGCGACACCCGTAAGTATGCGGTATACTGCATATCTCGTAAGTATGCTGCATATTTGTGAATCCATAAGTATGCAGCATACTACATATCGTGTAAGTATGCTGTATATTTGTGGATCCGGAATAGTTGCAGGTAGTATGCATCGCGCATATATATGTAATATATTTGCATTATATATGTATCACATGACGCGCTGCTGTGTGCTTTCGATGTGCGAACGTAAGTACAGTACCACTCAGCAGTAGATGTATTTCACGGCTGAGTGTAGCTGCCTCGATGTGCTAGTCCACAGCAAGCGTGCATGCGTTACTTCGCAGCACTCCGAGTTATGAACGAGATACGCTGCGTGCGTGGCCCTAAACTTAACGAATGCGCGTGTACAAGCATCGGACTCTACAGCAAGACAAACGAAGTGCGCCGATAAAATACTGAAAGCATTGCGCAAACAGAATTAAAAGTTTACAAAAATACTAGTTTACGCCTGCATCTATCAACTGTAGCAGAGGTCAACGTTTTTCAAAGCAGGGTCTAGGCTAATTCATCTAATGAAACAAACATGGCATTTCGCGTCCCACTCCTTTCCACATTGATATGATAACAGCCATACCTGAAACACACACAAGCAAACGTTCGGTCAGTGAAAGACTTTCCAACCAGAGAAATATGACAGTCTGTGCAGTGGGAATATTTCCCCCTCACCACAGATCCGTGAAGCATTTCTCAACCCAAAATAAGTTCCAAAAAATCACGTTACGTGATTTCGCACAGGGACGTTCAACCAATGGTCACATACAGAGTGGGGGGCGCAACCCACAATATATTTTGTCTCAATTACACTTGCGAAGACAAGTTTTAGCAACCGCTCCCACTGATGTGATGGTTTGTAGTGGATTTTGGAAATCGCCAGGAGGCAAAAGGGGGTGCCTAAATTGTAAAAAAATACCTTGCGAGGTTTGGACCGTTCGCCGTTAGCAGACTCCAGCGAACCCAACCTGTGAATACACGGCGTGTGTGATCAGTATTTAAAACGAACGTTTGAAATAACAGCACGGAAACAAAAAGAAGACTGACGGGTGAGAAGACCCGCTGCTGTGCATGCAAGTGGTTCAGCCGCCAGTCTTCTTTAATGCATACCACGGAGTTCGTGAAATTTAATAGTTCCTACTGCTTCGTTCTCGAATTCGGGTGCGCGAGTCAACTCACGTCATCATCGGTCCCGAAAGAATGTCCCGCTCCCGTCACATGGGCATCGCATCGCTCGAGGCGTCGATCGTCACGTCGCGTCGTGCTCGCGATGTGTTCAGTATCGAGTACAGTATGGAGTATGATACTCATACTGATACTAAGTAAGTCCGTATCAATATCGAATATGAGTACTGCAGTATCTTGTATCTGTAAATATGGGTGTAAATGGGGGTGGGGGGGGAGTTAAGTATGAAAATGTTCGGGAAGGGCGGGGGGGGGGAGGGGTTACCCCCCTTGATTTCACCGTGTTATTAAGGAAATTATGTGCTAGTTGGGGGGGTCTATCGCGGTACCGTCATGGGCCCTCCATTAGTATCGCGCCCCCCATAATCTTATTAGGAGGTGTCGAGAAGAAAATAATTTTCAGTTTCGCGGATGAAACGTGACCGGATTCATGTGTTCGATATGCCAATATGTTCGTATGGATAAGCTTGTGTGTTGGGTGCAATTTCACCCCCAAAGCGGGCCGAGTACATCAAAAGTTAGTCCTATATCAATAACCCTATCGGTATGGCGGGCGGGCGCACTAGAAAATAATTTTCAGTTTCGGATGAAACGTGACCGGATTCATGTGTTCGATATGCCAATATGTTCGTATGGATAAGCTTGTGTGTTGGGTGCAATTTCACCCCCAAAGGCTGAGTACATCAAAAGTTAGTCCCATAACAATAACCCTATCGGTATGGCGGGCGGGCGCCGCTAGAAAATAATTTTCAATTTCGGATGAAACGTGACCGGATTCATGTGTTCGATATGCCAATATGTTCGTATGGATAAGCTTGTGTGTTGGGTGCAATTTCATGATCGGGATGCTGCGTTCGATATGTCAAAATATTCCCATGTATCATCTCATATAGTCGTGCGCGCATTTGTAGCCCCATCGACTGAGCATGTCGACTTTTACGAACAAATTAATAACCCGCTATGATGAAATTAATTTCAGTTTCAAGTCCAAAATGATCGGGATGTTGCGTTCCGCGATATGTCAAAATGTTCTTATATATCACCTCATATAGTGCGCGCATTTGCCGCCCCATCGATAGAGCATGTCGACTCGTTACGAACAAATAAATAACCCTATGCGGCTTTGGCGACAAGTGAAAAATTAATTTCAGTTTCAAGTCCAAAATGATCGGAATGCCGCGTTCGATATGTCAAGATGTTCTAATATGTCACTTCATATAGTGCGCGCATTTGCAGCCCCATCGACTGAACATGTCGATTTTTACGAACAAACTAATAACCCTATGATTTGGCGACAAGTGAGAAATTAATTTCAATATTGATATATATATAACATACAACTATGATATATATATGTGCCTAAACACAATTCGATGTCGAGGAAAACGATAGTCCGATCCATTTTCCATGATTCGCACGCGTTCGGATGCTATTTCGGCAGAAATCCTATGGGGTGTCGCCGCGAGAAGTGCATGACCCATCTATACATTACTTCCACTATGCCCATTGGTATCTTCCCTAGCGGGGTATGAGTCCGCTTGTGTTCCTAACCATTATTTATGCACGTGTTTTCTTTTCACAACGCGGGCTTTGATTCCGCTTCTTTGTATTATCTAAGTAGCACAGATATTGCTCAGGATGGCATATGCACACAAGGGTTTGGCGCGAACAAGCATAACTGAAAAACTTTGCACCCTCTGCCTGGTGCGTGGCTGAAAGGGCCCTCCATATGCTCTGCACTAGGGTCATGGGGGTTTATGCGAATATGCTATGCACTTTTCTTCCGAGGGGCTTCAAACTTAAGCTCAACTGGAATTTTAACTTATGCTCGATTAGAAACTTATGCGTGGTCATGCAAGCCATATGTGCTTATTAGAAACTTAAATGCCGGCGGACACTTACCTTCCACTTCATGTCCTTCGCTGCAAGCTCATCTTTACCTCGACACCTTACACAGGAAGCACACATACATTCCCTTAGACCCTTCTAGGATAAATTGCAAGCATTACTACCTTAAGAAATACAATCTAGTCGTCATGCTTAGATAGAAAAAATAGAGTCCTATGCGCTGGGCGCTCCTTCTAGTTCCTCGAGAGAGCTCCGCCCTTAATCTTCAGGCTAAAAGTGCTCCTTAAAGGCTACCCAAAAAGAAACGAAAACTGCTAGGCGCGCCTTCTAATTCCTCGAGAGAGCTCCACACTTTTGCAAGTGGGCGCGTCGATCTGCAGGAACGAAGTGCTCCTTGAAAGCAGCACCCTAACAAATGGTGAAAACTTCGATCTGCACGCTTTGCAGGGCTCCAAGGCAAAAGGCTACCCAAAAAGAAACGAAAACTGCTGGGCGCGCCACCTCATTCCTCGAGAGAGCTCCACTCTTTTGCAAGAGGGCACGTCGATCTGCAGGAATGAGAGTGCTCCTTGAAAGCAGCACCCTAACACCTGATGAAAATATGGCTAATATGGAAAATATGGCTATGCTAGTCTTGCACGATGCACATAAAGGGTGGAGAAAACGCACCTTGAGCGTGTGGCATCTCAGATTCGAACTGAGATCTCCAGACCTTTAGGTCTGGCGCTCTGTGAGCTGTGAGCTCTTGAGCTAATGCCACTCGTCACATATTCGGTTGGGGGCGTAACCCGATAGAGTTTACGCTTAAATTGAACCAAGGGGGAACAATTTTATTGGCGTGTGCGTATGCCTTGCTACCTTTTACAGGATTTTCAAAATCGGGCGCTTTTAGGCCCTAAAAGCGCCCAGGGGCAGTGCTTGGACAAAATTGAAAGTCCTACCATCTCTTGCCCCGCAACCTTAAATTTTCTTGACCTCGCAATATCCATCGTAATTTTTTTTTACTTTGGGCGCAAAAAGACATCGAAGCTTACCGTTGGGCGAATTGAAAACGCTATTTCACTCTAGAGTTCACTCGTCGCGCACACTCTCCAAACCTAGAAATTTACTTCATTTGTTTTCCAAGCGACTAAATTCATTTGTTTTCCAAGCAACCCCTAAACGCAACGGACGTAATTCTGAATATGCTGGGTACGTAACTCTGCAGTAGACGGAGAGTTTGACTGTGGGCAAACGTGCGGTATCGGGTATGTTCAAAACACAAAAGTGTCACTGCATGGGATTTTAAATGTTTCTGGATGTAATATGTGCATAACCCCTCTCTCGTAAAAATGCCGCATGAAACCTCCACGCGTCCAACTTTCATCTGTTTCATCTTCCATCGAATTCTGGCATCGAGGATGACTCATGTTCGTCTCTCGTCAGTGTCATGTCACATCATTCTCCGATGGAATACGGCTCCGTGTCGCGACCCCGCATCATGTGACACCTGTATTCATCGTGACTAGCATACGCCTGCGACAGTTCGTCCACGGAGTCCGAATTCCATCAAGTCTTCATGCTTTATATGATACGAGTATAAATTCCTCAGATTTCATGTTTGGTAGATTTCCCAGCGTGTCATGCATGTGCCGTATGTTGATATCGCAATCCATAACCTGCGAGTATTCAGTACGACGTCGTGAACAGTGAATATGTGACGTCCAACGAGCAGCACCATTTTCCGAATTATACACGATGTCCGCCGATTGGAAATCACTCCCGTTTTTAATAATTTTACCGTAAATGTGACACCTCCTGCCGGTCCGCGTATCCATGCGTCTTCCGTCATCCGTTTGGATATATCACGGATAACGTTAACGTGGTGCATGACACGGTCGCTGTATTGTGGTTCAAAAAAGACGGCCTGCATTAATTATACGACTGGTGGCGAATCTTGTCATCTGATTCAGAAAATACGCGCTGTACCATTTATATTCTATTTAGACGCCCTTTTGGTCTGTGTCCAATATGCTGCAGTGGACCGACTTATGTAATTATATGGAATTTATGCGCACCAAAAAAACCCGGATGAAATTCATGATTGAAAATTCCACATATCTTCGTAGTAAAATATGGAATTGTTAAACGTGTCTCTCATTGTCGGATACAAACGATCGGTCGATACAATCCTGTGTAGGACTGCTGAGATCGGTAAAACTGTTAGAGAAGTTTTGCGACAATTTCATAAATGGAAATTCCGCATATCTTCGTAGTAAAATATGGAATTGTTACCCGTGTCTCTCATTGTCGGTTACGAACGATCGATCGATACAATCCTGTGTAGGACTGCCGAAATCGGTAAAACTGTTAGAGACGTTTTGCGACAAATTCATAATTGGAAATTCCGCATATCTTCGTGGTATAATTTTGAATTGTTAAACGTGTCTCTCATTGTCGGTTACGAACGATCGGTCGATACAATCCTGTGTAGGACTGCTGAGATCGGGAAAACCGTTAGATTAAACGCGGGAGCTTTCGCCCAAGACGCACACCCCTGGCCTTGGAGCATCGATCGCATTTAGAATTTTGTGTCAAAATTTACAATTGGTTATTCTGCTTATGACCCATATTCGTGGTATCCCTCAGATGCTGTCGTATCATGATTGGCCGGTAAAGCGCGAGCACTCGACACAATCCGGGGTAGGACTGCTGACATCGGCAGGAAATTTTTGGAACATTTCCAACGCCACAATAATGAGGGACAGCTCCTGCGGTGTGGCCTGTCGATGCCACTTTTTTTTCCAGGAAACCTGTTTCGCTCCTTTACGGGAAACGAAATGAAAAACAGCATATTTTTGAAAAAGCTGCGAAGCGTCGTTAATATAAACGAATCTTTTTGCGACACGACAAATAAAAAGACCTCGCGCCACAAATGAGAGGCTACCCGAAAAATCCATATATGTGTCAGCTTGAATTTCCTGCCCGCCAGGTGTCCATATTCCCTTCCTTTCGATCCCACCGAATGATTCGTATGCCGTCACTGCGTTAAACATATCATTGTCGACTTTTCTTTTAATTATCTTAGGTCAGTTTGGAAGCACATTCAAATTTGTCAACTTTTATTTTATTGATCACCGCTACGTTTGAACCACGATTGGCTATGGGATGCTTGTTAGGTATATAGTTCCGGCTATATGAATAATAATAATAACAAAACATATTTACGTCGATGAGAAAAGCAACGCCTTCGGAACGATCTACACGAGTCTCTTCGCCTCATTCATAACTGTCTGCGAGAGTCTACGTTTTTGCACCGGAAATCTATAAGTTTTTCATCGTTTCCGGTACAATCAACTTTTCCACCAGGAATATTCATTGTTCCGAAAATATATAATAAAGTACATATTTTTGTAGCAAATATCAATTGTACCGTAAACAATCAATATTTGCTACATAAATATCCATTGTTCCTGACAAAGTTGATTGTTCCCGGTACAATCAAAAATTTCTCCCAGAATAATATAAGCCCTGCCTTAAGGAGACTTGTAGTATTTTTGCAAAATTGTGCATGCACGATCGCGGAACAAAAAAATGATTATTGCAAAAGTTATGGCAGCTTTTCAAATTTAACAACCATTACCCTAGGACCTGAAAATGGCGTCAGCCATTTAATGGCGACGACGTTAGTCATTTAACGGCGTAATCCATTATAGGTATAAGTGGGTGATGACGAAGACGAGCCTAGAAAAATAAAACTGGGATTAAAGACAGCAGTCACCTACATTTGAGATAACATCGAGAGTGCATGAAATTAATTACTGACGTCGCTCGCGTTTCGCTGTCCCGTCGCGGTGTCGCTTTGCGGTGTCGCTGTCGCATCGCGTCGAGCAACGATCTGCTCAAAAAAACTAAAAAAAGCTGTGCCACCTGCACCTCAAGATCCGTTCGCGTTGGCGGAAATCGAATTCTAGCCAATAGCCGAATAGATTGATCGATACGTCGACTTCCCTTCAGGAATATGATAGGTTGAACCGAGCAACTGACAATGATGTTCGATGCAGACGGTTGAATTGTGATCTTTAGTTCAGAACAAGTCCAAAACAGTAGCCATAAAGCTCCGGTTGTGAAATCACGCACCGGGTTCACATTTTCTTCTTCTTCATATTTCCCCACAGCCTTCCTTGCACTGCCTATACTGTGGTTTGTTCTTTCAGTTTGAGTTGTTTGATTTCGCGATTCATTTACGTATCCTACTGACATGTGCTTTTATGTTTATTCGTATGGCTGCTTTTCATAGCGCTCATTAGTTCTACGGCAACAATGACTCAATATTTTGTTCTGTCACTGACCATTTTGTGTAGATGCCGCTTTTTTCTGTCGATGTGCAAATCTTTGTGTGCAGGTTACGCTTCTATTTTTGGGATATGGAAATCTCTTGTGATCATGCTGGCGCGTAGCATGGTTTTTTTATTCGGACGTCCGTACCACAAGAATTTATTTCAGCATCGGGCTTTTCGGATTTGGTGGTGTCAGCGTGTTTGAGGCTTGACCTCGGCTGGATCAACCCGGTTACCTTGCTATTGATGGCGCTGGTAAAGTTGGATGAATCGTTGTAAGATAGGATTGCGTGAAACAGTTTTTCGTGCGGCTTGTTTTCCCGGACTACTGCACCTACAAAGGTGTTCTCTTACAAAGTTGATATCACCATCGGGAGTTACGGACTCCGTCCTATACCCGAAACAGCTTTATTTTGCGCAGTTGGTCTCCGATTCCGCCTTGGAGGTAGCAGGGTGTCTGGGGCTTGACCCTGGCGGGATCACCCCGGTCGTCGTAGACCATGCTACCGCTGACTTTTGTGACTCATTGCAGGATCGAACGAGTGGGACAGTTTTTTGTGCAGCTTCTAAATCTTTACTGTTAAGTGTGTATTCATTTCATGATCTTCTGCGAGACATACTTAAGCGAACACGTCGATTCACGTTATATTGTTTGTGTTTCGTAACTGACAAGTCAACTCGTATGCGCAGGTACGGTACGGATAGATGTCCGCAGGAGACCCCGATCGTTTACTCGTAACCTTCGTTCATGGCGTGGACTGGAGAAACTCGCTTGAAATGTACGTTGCAGTATCTTTACATTCAAGAAAGTGATGGCTAGTTAGTAGTAGTCCAGTCGTCGGTGCTGGCAAATGTGTAGCATTTTCGGGATCTTATTTTGCTGTGCGAGTGTAGAGAAAGAGCGGAGGGAAGATTTTGTATGAGAAATAAAAATGAAATAGTTGCCGACAACAAAAGCTGTTTAGGAACACGTTATGTATATTAGATTGCGGATATTTGCGGTCAAAATTTTCCTCGAAAAATATGAGCAAGTGTAGACGGGTTACGCCGAATTTTTTAACATTGCGTGATTTTGTGATAAGTTGATGATATTTTGAAAATTTAATCAATTTAATTTACACTTTGCTATATGTGCCTTACAAACTTGTGCTATATGTACCTTAACTATATACCTATACTCATATAGCTCACTGATTATATGCCCGACATGTACGTACCGCTGCCGATCTAGATTTTCGAGAACATGGCTCTAATCACATTGGATTGTGTGGCGGCACTGAGAATAGACGCGGCGGGCAATCACGGTGTCAATATTTGAATTTCGGTTGGATGATACCAAACCAATGCACGATCTGCTGGTCAGCAATCACGATATTGTGCTTGCGATTTAATACTGATGTGATTAGTACCATGTCACACTTAATCATGATTTGATTATAGTACCAATTCAGCTTTAATCGTGATTTGATTAGTCGTAAAATGACGAATCATGCCCCTAACCATGCTTGACAGGGGTAACCATGAAAAGCCCATGTGACTTCATCTTCATGACAGTGGGTCCACCAGGAACACCGATACGTGTGTTGTCCCCCACCCACCCGCAACTTGGCCCCGCCGGGTAAAAATCAATATTATTACAATCTGAATCTTCAGAGTATCTATGCAGATTTTGCATTACATTCTGTCACTGCTAATCAATAAATCTGATTTTGTGATGGGCATACCCACACTGTGCTTTATTCCCTTCAAAAATGCTTTGTATCTGTGCGAAATATTTTTTGTGCACCGAATCGATGAGCTCATTAGTAGACATTTGGTCTTCCTCTGCGAAGCGATAGCTGGAAACACATATTGGATCACCAATGAACAGTCGCATGTGAACCGGCCTTGGGAAAAAAAATGGAGTACCCCAACGCCTGCACCTCCCAGGGCATTCCGAACACACGCGTTATGGCCCGATCATGCGTTACGAACATGCAACGCCAGTCTCTTCGATCACCTCACTTGTGGAAAAACCGAGACTCGTGTTTCCACAAGGAAATGGCTCATTTTAAGAACCTATGTCACATATTTGAATTAACATGCAATGCGCCAGTGTCGGTGCGACTTGCTGCGCCGTGTCTCGCGCGAATCTCGCCATTTTGGCGCCCCATTACACGCCCCGAAATGGGGCTCAGGTGGGGCCTAGGCGGGGAGGCTTCTACACACACTCCAGGGCATTGAACCGGAGCTATAGGAAGATCTACATCCCGTGTCTCCACATACACGTTGCCTTGGGCTCCTCCCATGATCGAGAAGAGAGCCACCTAAAACCAACCATGACAGCACTCTGGCCAATGGACTCCGAACATTCAAAGTTCGTTGCGTCCCCCCCCATCATCCAGAAGCAATCCGATGCCAAGCTTCTGACCAGCTTCTGGCGCGAGCTGCCACCGAGCAAACCCATTTTCACCCACCTCCAACGCCAGCGTGCCCACCCTCGCCCTGCCAAGCATCCTGGTGTGACCTCTACGTGACACATGGGCAACATCCGCTGGAGAAAGAAACTGAGCCGTCCCGGCTCGCCGAGTGAATCCGCGACTGCCCAATCCCAACGCCCGCTGATGTTCTCAAGCGCCTTGTGCTCAGCTTCAGGATGCAGTGTGGGTACAAACGCGCTCAGCTTTGCGCCAATTTCTTTGAAAGCCGTGTGCCCAGCTAGGAAATCCAATCAGGAGGCGCCGTGTACACTGTACATGTATGCCAGGGAGTGTAGGCTTACTCCGATTTCCCTAGAAACGAGGACCGCTTGACACTGCTTAGGAGAACTTCGATTGCAGCCGTGCTTTGTACCCATGTTTGGGATCAACGGCTGCGGCACACGCTTCAGCACAGCTATCCGGATTCTCCAGTTTCGCGGACCTTCCGCACGCCACTGAACCCCTCCCGGAGCGCCCGCCACTCCAGCCCCCACACTCAAGAGCCAGCACGCCTCCTCACTCGTCCTCACGCAGTGTGGCCAGCTCGTGGCAGCGACGGCTGCAACGATGCCCCCCAGGTCCCGTTCAAGCAGCCTTCCCTTGATATGCGGGGATCCTGCATCCCAAGTCCCCAGGTCTCATACCCGGCGAGAGGGCCACGCCGAGCTCACCTAGGGCTGCTCTCCGCCGCACACGCGCTACCCCCATGCCCCCTTCACCTGGCTCCAAGGGCTCCTTGACCCTTTGCAAGACGCCTGAGACTCTGTATGGCCCTGCCTGGGCCGTCATTTAATTCCGCCTCCCGTACATCCAACGCAGGCGATGCGAGGAAGTGCATGCCACTCAGGCCGGAGGCCCGGAGCCAGTCCGTCGAAGCCCAAGGTCCCCCCCTCGCCCACACCGACCCGCCGTGCTCGATCCACGCCCAGGTCACAATCATCATCTTCATTATCCCCAGCCCTCGCACCTACCTCCCCCCTTCCTCGCCTGAGCCTAAGCCCGGGGTCATCTGCTCGACCGCACGCCCCGAACCCTGCCCGTCGACAGCCGGCGCCCTGAAGGTGCTGGATGACGTCTACGCCAGGGTAGTGAATGCGGGCGGGTGGCCGAGTAATGTGTGCTCATCCTTGTGCTGGTTGCTTTGACAACGCGCAACTGAGTGACGAGACTATGCCTTAGGATGCTCCACGTGGCGGCTCTGTACACCCACGGCTGGAATCAGAGGCTCCAGCGCACACTTCAGGACATTCTGCTGGAGTCTCCGGAGGTCCATGGAGATTGCGCCCCCCTTCGTCCAGCTGAGCCAGCTGAAGACTTCTATGACTGCTCCACCGTCCAGCGCCGCCCTGTGCGCGCGCTGATGCGTGCTTACCCAACAGGATTGATGCGCTCTTACCCGACAGGGATGACGCGTGCTTACCCGACAGGGATGACGCGTGCTTACCCGACAGGGATGATGCGTGCTTACCCCGCAGGGATGACGCGTGTACTTACTGGACATGGATGACGCATGCTTACCCAACATGGATGACGCGGTTACCCAACATGGATGGCCAGCGTGCTTACCCAACATGTATGAAGTGTGTACTTACCCAACAGGAATGATGCGTGCTTACCCAACATGGATGACGCGTGTACTTACCCGGCAGGGATGACGCGTGGTTACCCAACAGGGATGACACGCGCTTACCCGACAGGGATGACGCGCACTTACCCGACAGGGATGACGCGCACTTACCCGACAGGGATGACGCGCACTTACCCGACAGGGATGACGCATGCTTACCCAAAAGGGATGACGGTGTACTTACCCGACAGGGATGACGCGTGTACTTACCCAACAGGGATGACGCACGCTTACCCGACAGGGATGACGCGTGCTTACCCGACAGGAATGACGCGTGCTTACCCAATAGGGATGACGCGTGTACTTACCCGACAGGGATGATGCGTGCTTACCCGACAGGGATGACGCGCGCTTACCCAACAGGAATGACACGTGTACTTACCCGAAAGGGATGATGCGTGCTTACGCGACAGGGATGACGCGTGCTTACCCGACAGGGATGACGCGTGCTTACCCGACAGGGATGGATAGATTGATCTTGAACCTCTTGATGATCCAACTCTGCAGATCACGGAGGGGGGACGGGAACACATTGTCCATCACCTGCGCAGAGGAGCGGCCACTCTCAGGACAGCGGCCGCGCGGAGGAGCGGCCACTCTCAGGACAGCAGCTGCGAGGAGGAGCAGCCACTCTCAGGACAGCAGCCGCGCGGAGGAGCGGCCACTCTCAGGACAGCAGCTGCGCGGAGGAGCGGCCACTCTCAGGACAGCAGCCGCGCGGAGGAGCGGCCACTCTCAGGACAGCGGCTGTGCGGAGGAGCGGCCACTCTCAGGACAGCAGCTGCGAGGAGGAGCAGCCACTCTCAGGACAGGACAGCAGCCGCGCGGAGGAGC
>LGRX02034769.1:0-32776 GCA_001247695.2 Cymbomonas tetramitiformis
CCAGGCTCTCCAGTTCTCCAGCTCTCGGGCTCCCAGTCGCGGTGATCATTGTTTCGCACTGTGACGCTCGGGCGCGGCGTCACCTTGTGAAAGTCGTACAGGATGGCCTTCTCGCTGATGCCGAGCTTCAGCTCTGAGGCGCCGGCGCCCGCGCAGGAGTCAGCAGCCCGTCCTCGGGACAACAGCCCGCGCAGCACAAGGCGGTTCAGAAGGCATCGCCAACAGGCAGCATACAGCAACGTCGCACCACTCAAAGCCACACACGCAGTCAGTCATCTCTATGACGCCTCAGGAGCTGCAACATTGATTTAGTCGGCCCTATGACGCTTCAGAGCCACACACGCAGTCGGTCATCTTTATGACGCTCAGAGCCGCACACGGTCAGTCATCTTTATGACGCCTGAGTCGTAGACAGCGTCATCTCTATGACGCCTCAGAGCCGCACAAGCAGTCAGTCATCTCTATGACGCCTCAGAGCCGCACAAGCAGTCAGTCATCTCTATGACGGCTGCGGGCGCAGCAGACGAGCTGCAGCACAGGGCACTCGTGCAGGCCTTGGCCAAAGCTCGTGGTTTGCACCGCCACCGAGCAGAGCCGTTGAGAGTGATCCGGAAGACATGAGGGGGGGGCGGCTATATAGGAGCCCGCGGGGCCTCGCCTTTCATGATGACGGATACGAGCCATTTCACCTGCGGAGGGTTAAGCCCCACCAGCAGCGGCCGCAGCACACGCTCCTGGAGGAGCGATGCCCCCTCAGCGACGAGTATCTAGCCCAAGAAGAAAAATCGGAATCACTTCAGTTGATTTACTCTGATATTATCTTGGACCGAAAATTGCACATATATTCACTGCTCAACCGACACCCTGTAATGGGTGCTCCTTCACCGCTCAACCGACACCCTGTGATTGGTGCGCCTTCACCGCTCAACCGGCACCCCGTGATTGGTGCTCCTTCACCGCTCAACCGACACCCTGTGATTGGTGCTCCTTCACTGGTCGGTATGCTCACTCCATCTTACCTTGTCAGTTCGCAGCTCACATTTGCTCAAGTCATCCAGAGCGGCATTGATCTGCCACCAGCTTCCTCAGTGTCAGATTTGAAAATTTCATGTAGATATCCGTTTAGTAACAGCGCTATGTTGTTCACCGTCGAGGAGTTTAGAACACAAACTTGCGAATCAGCATACGGGCGCAGACGTTGTTGATGGCTATTGACGAGAGTGCGGTGTGAACAGTTCAGGGCAACCAGTGAGTAGTTGCAAAAGTGTCCCTAAACCTCCTTCAATCATCACAGCCGGCAAGCAGCACTTCCACAGTAAATCCAACGGGAAAATAGCGTCAGCAGGGGCTGTGCATACTTCCCCAAGGGCCAGCCCTTTGTCTTCACCAGGAACTTGCTGACAAACCTGCTCATCGCAAAGACATGATTCGATATTAACGTGGGCCACACTATATTCCGACGTTGCTCAGAAGGGGAAAAGCCGAACTTTCTCCGAAGCAGCATAAACAACGAGATCGGTGCTTCGCAGTGTACACCGCTTGTTTCTTACAGCTTCTAAATTACAGCACTTTCAAAATAGTGTCACAGGATGCATGTACGATGACAGACACGGAGGAAAGTGCATCAGTGAAACTTCGTCTCCAATACAGCACCTAGAAGTTCAAAAGAAGGACTCCACCGCTAACGTCAGGGCTTGTTCTTGCATTGTTCCAAAGAAAGAAAAGCTTCAATAATATATGGTGACTACAGAGTGCAAACAGATAGCTCTTGTTCACGTGTAGCAAGAATTCAACTGTAGTGTGAGAACAAAATCATTCGATGAGGGTGGGTCACTATCGTCATCTCGGTATTTTCGGCAGGGCACTGCCGCAGGCGCGTCGCCGAGATGGTCGCGGTGATTCCTTCAGAAGGCTGAAGAGCTTATTTCGCTTGCAAGTGTGATAGACGGCGTAAGTGAGCTCAACTTTGCGAGCAGCGAAGTCTGGTAATCATGACTCGCAAGATGAAGACGACTCGTCGAAACTTTTCGCCATCAACATCCAGCATCTGAGGCAGCAGAAACTGGAGATACTTCTGAGGCAACGGTGCTCCTCCGTGGATGGAACAAGTCAGAGAGGAGCAATCGAGCGTGCCAAGCAGGCCACTTTGCAGGAGCGCACACTTCTCCTCTCATCACCGGAGGAGCATCGTTGCCGCAGACATATATCCAGCCGCAGCCGAGGGGTGTTGACGTCGTGAAAGCCTTCAATGAGCCACATTCATTTGGTGAGTCGTAGACAGCCAACTACGCAGCTGGCAGAGCTGGCATCGACCATGCCATCGATCACCACAGCAAGTCGAAACGGCAAATCTTCAGCCCGATAGGAGCAGTCACCGCGAACTTCTTGGTGACGCTATTGCAGCAGCACCTTGCCGAAAATATCGGAGAGCGAGCCACGCTCATGCAATTGTTCCTGGAACGCACGCTACTGAAGTGAACGGCGCTCACCTCTTCAACGATGAGAGAAAAGTTGCCCGCGTGCTTTCCGCCGGCACTCCTCCATTCTTTCAATTTTTTCGCGTGAGAGCTGTTTGGGATGCCTGCAGGTGAATGGAATGGGTGCATAACTCAAAGATCCAGCTTCCTTCCGCCGGATGCAACCATCGCGCTTGATGGAGCGTCATGATACCGTGAAATAATGCGATGAAACAATGTGGCGCATACGCGTGCACAGTTTCACCTGACTAGATAACGAGTCCTCGAAATAGAAGAATGGGTGCGAGATTGAGTGAGTGCGCAGAACAGGATAATACAAGCGAGCGCAATGCCTGTTTGTCTAAAAGATAAGTGAGTAGCTAAGATATCTGCGTAGTGTCTACACCTAAAGCTTGGGTGATGGCTTCCGCCAACGCTGCTTCCTTCAGACCGTATACAGCACGCTCCCGATCGAACTGTGAAGTAAGGAACACCTTAAATAGAGCCCAGAACTTCGCCAAACAACCAACTTAATCCCCTTACGAGAGCAAAAATGGTTCTGGCTCTTTGACAGAACTACCTGAGGTAAAATCAAGCGATAAAACTGGAAATGGTCATCGCTGTACCCACACCCTCAAGCCGCACGAGATTAGTACAGCACGAATAACAAACAGCACAAACGAAATCAACATTCAAAACCAGACAATACCTATTATTGGGGCAAAAGCTCTCTCGGAAACGTTCAAGAATTTTGCGTTTTTTGTCCTTCTTAGCTTCAGCAAGCTTTTCAAAGAGCTCACATAGTCGCGAGAAAGGAATATCAGATACGGTTTTACCAAGTCTTTTATCTGCCATTGCGATCAACGAGCGAACACGGATAGTTTTATGTTTTTTTCTACAAGTTGGTTAGTTTAACGTCACTCCTGTTAATTCGCAACCTTTAAAGCATTCATGCTCGTACTGATACTATATACGACGCTTGACAAACTGCGTTGGATCTGGATAGAGCTTCCTATATTGCACAAACAGATGAGACTCGCGGGGTAGAAAGAGGTATGGAAACGAACATCAGAAAATGAGAATAAGTGGACTCGTTCTGTAAGTACAATGCTTTCGTATCGGGGCAAGATGCTAACGCTTAGTCGCGCAAGTGGCAGATTGACCTCACAAGAGCTACAGTGAAAATCTCTCTCAGGTGTTTAAGACTGATAAACGTTGAAGACCGCTCCGAGAATGCGAAAGTAATGGCCCCGCTTATTCACCTAAGAGTTCAACAGCTCATAATAATCCACTCAGTCGAGTGAGCATCCACACACTCGACAGCTGCAGTCGAGTGAACAGTCGAGTGAACAGTCGTTCTCGTAGTCGAGTGACGAGTGAACAGTCGAGAACACAAATCATGTGCAATCGAATGTTGGGGTTAGCTTATTAGAGTTAGGGTGTCACAGTAATAGTTAAGATCAAGGGAGGGACGCGACACCTACCGATCACTTTGGAAATCGAAGCGAAAGCCGGCAGCCGCAGCCGCAGCCGGCTCTTTCCATCCTTTTATACGGTGTCATGTCACGGCATGACATGGCATGGCATGGCCTGTCATGGCATGTCATGTAAGCCTTGGGACGATCCCGCAAACTTCTCGGACACCGGCATTATGACAGGGCGCATGGACCGGTTCTCTTTGGATGAGAGACACATGGCTACCGATGGAAGTTACGATCCATACATACACGGGCGAGGCAGGTAGTGCAGTGGTCACTGAGCATGGGACATACTGATGTGAAAGCTGATAATATAGTGATATTAAAGCTTGCACTGTAAAATGTCAAAGCAGTGAGGCAGGGTTTCTCGGTTCGGCTAAGTCGGATTAAACTGGGAGATACACAGTTTTAAGCTAGCGGACGGACCGTGACACACGAGCGGAGATAAACAGCAGGCACTGCAAGTGACATCCGAGCAGGCGAGGGGTGACACAGGGCACCACTGACCTCCCCCCTTATGGGGGGTGAGAGTCAGTGTTCCCATGACATACATGAGTTCATCCACGCCAGGTGAGAAATCGATAGCACGGGCAGAGGCATATGGGGTTGTCTCAGCATTGCTATTACAAAAACCGGATAGCAATCTCATCATATGCACGGACTCGCAAAACACCGATAGACAACATTCATGGAGGATACAATCGCGCCGCACAGGCCGCGCGCCCCCAACAGTCGCGCCGCACAAAGCCGCGCGATGCCCCCTTGAGCGCACCGCAACGGCAGATTGGGGGAAAGTTGGTGTATCCTTCGTGTTTCACTCTTCGTTCGCCGCCTACGTGGCACTGTGGGGATTCAGTACTCCGTAGTGCACCAGAATCGCCATCAATAGCCTGAGTAGCTCAAACGGCATGGCGCTCGCCCGGCATGCGAGAGGTCGGGGGATCGATTCCCGGCCTTGCTCACCTTTTTCGGGCGTATGGTCTAGCGGTACAGTTTCTGTTTCCCCATGAGGTTATGGGCTCTTACCACGTTTCCACTGCGCAGGTGTGACGCCGGCAGCTGGTTGTGGTTGTGCCACGTAGACACTTCAGAGTGAGGTTGTGTCATGGAGGATACAATCGCGCCGCATAGGCCGCGCGCCCCCAACAATCGTGCCGCACAAAGCCGCGCGATGCCCCCTTGAGCGCACCGCAACGGCAGATTGGGGGAAAGTTGTATCCTTCGTGTTTCACTCTTCGCCGCCTACGTGGCACTGTGGGGATTCAGTACTCTGTACCGCACCAGAAATCGCCATCAATAGCCTGAGTAGCTCAAACGGCAGAGCGCTCGCCCGGCATGCGAGAGGTCCGGGGATCGATTCCCGGCCTGGCTCACCTTTTTCGGGCTTCTGGTCTAGCGGTACAGTTTCTATTTCCCCATGAAACATCCGCAAGTGTCTATTACCCGAAGCTAAGTTGGGTGCACCCAACCTAAGAACCATATTTCAAACGTCAATAACTCGTCGAATATCGGACTTACAATGCCAAAGCAATGCTAGGCCATGAACTACTATGTTCCCTTTGAACAATGGATATGCATTATACCTCTATAATCCAAGATTGCGGAATATCATGAGGCCGTTTCAGTAGGGTATGTGCTGAAATATTCCGGATTTCCTTTAGGTTGGGTACACGCAATACTTAAGAACGTGGGTAATATAAGGGACTCCCCGTGACACTCGAAGGTCCTTTGAAAATTCGGAGACCCATGTCGTCAAGTGTTTGAGTTGCTCTTTCTGCAGTGTCTTGTCAAAAGTTTCATCCGAGGTCATCTTGAACCTCAGAACCTCGGTTGAAGTAGCATGCGTAGGTGAACCCCAAAATCACTTGGAAAATTTACAACTTTTCCTACCCCCTCGCATACTCCCCAAAATTGCTCACGGATAAGCTTGATTCACTCAATAGTGTAGATGTGTGTGTAAAAGAGGACATCTTCCCCGTCAGTTTAAGCTAATAAAAACCAGAATCCGGTAACGACAACTCCCAATAATCCCCCCAAAGGGTGAGTTGGGTGCACCCAACTTAAATGGCCCTTAAGTTGGGCACACCCAACCTTCGGGTAATAGACACAAGGTGCAGTCGAAAGACTGGGTGGACCCTAGATTGTGGAGGACCATGAATGGATACTCCCTACACAAATTGGCCGCGGAATTGCTGCATAAGAGCAAGGGACGGTATCGATATTTTGATATCTTGATATATCGATATCGTATCGGAAATATCATATCTCTCGATAGGTAAATTTGACTTATTCATATCTCTCGATAATTTATTTTTGGTTATCATATCTCTCGATAACTTTGTTTAATTTATCATATCTCTCGATACCATTTTTTGGAAATTCCATATCGATTTATCGATACTGGATCTGGGGTCGCTATCGATTACGGCCGCAAGTTCCACATATGTGGACGTGATATCGAGATATCGAATTATCGGGATCGGGGATGACACAATCTTCAAATTCAAATCTGAATTCAATTCTGAATTGGTGATCAACATCGATCCTAGTAAGCTGGTATTAATCAGATTCGGCAAAGATGTATTTCCAAGATCGGCAGGGCAAAGGCATTGAATTTCATTCTCACTCGTCGCTTTAAATTCAAGAAATCGCGAGCCCTATCAAGAAACGAACCACGCCCTTTTCAAACAAACCGACTGAAAATAGTTTCCCCTCTGTCTTCAAAATGGCTAGACAGTTTTTAGCTCCACCTGCAAGCACTGTAGGTGCGGAGAGAACATTTTCAGCCTGTGACATGATGCATCGTGATCTTAGGAAAAGAATATCTGAGGGGACCCTAGAACATTCTACTGGAATATCCCGGTTCACGGATATCATACAGTCTTGGAACCAATACTGTATAGATAAAACTTCAGAAAATAAACGCTACTAAGCTAGATATACCCGGAACGGTCTCGAAGTCGGAACGGTCTCGGACCTAGCTACCTGTGACACTCGGTGTGTCACAACACGAACTTACGGGTCAGTCATCAGCCCAGAGTTGGCTACCAAAATATATGTCATAGGGGCCTGCACTGGGACTCCCAGTCAGGGTTGCCTATACAGATTTCAGCACACCACCCAGCTTTGTGGGTGGTGACTGACAGGTGAGTCAGATAAGTCCAGATGTGAAGTCAGGGCAGGAGCTAGGCTGACAGACCTAACTGCTAATCAAACTGTGCAATTCTGATACACAAATTTGAACCCTCTAGCTAGCACAAGTGAATAAATCTACGGGCAAGGAGCTCCCGCTAAACAACTGAAAGGCACTGGTGTGTCAGCAAACCAAATTTGAAGATTGCAGTTGTCGAAATAAAGCATAAATCAAATTGAAGACCATGTTGAGGTCAAAGTACATCTCAACACACCACTAGACAGTGGTGTACTGCCAGAGCCAGAAGAATAGCTACTCGGGGCCAAAGTCCAGAGGGGCACCGTCACCACAATGCTCACGGTAATAGCTTGCAGCACTGCACTCCAGTGGGTTAGGCGGCCGGTGAACCACCGTCGCAGCACCCAGGGAGTGCAGTGCCGCATCCAGAGTGACGGGGTCCAGCTCGGAGATACCAGGGTAGATGCATAAATCCCCCCTGTACAGCACAGGCTGCGGTGCAGCCTGACCCGATACCTGCACAGGGTCGATGTCATTGGCCGCCGTGTAGGCGGCAGCTCCCACTCCCATGATCGAGATGCAAAGGATGAGAGAGAGGAAAGAAGGAACACCCCACGTACCCGCGTGTGCGGGGAAGCCCCATGGCGGCTTGCCACAACTGTAGGTGCGGGAAGCACCACCAAACTGAGGCACGTGGGCTGCGGACTCCGACGCATGGTTTGCCGAGATGGCCGGAGTCCGCGGCTTCACAGCGAAGCTGCCTTCTGCGAAGTCCTCGTAGTCGTCGGTGTCGTAGCCAGTCAGGTCAACCGGCCCGACTGCGGCGTGGTTGACGGCCCCCACAAATCCCACGAACTCGCCGCCCGTCTCCTTCGTAGTGGTCACCCGTGTCGATTGAAGTGTCACGGGTGGGCCGTAGCCGTAGAGCTCAAGCAGCTCTCTCTCTCATGCTCCATGCAAGACAGGCATAGCAAGGGCCGGCACGGCGGATGCCGGATGCCGCCGCACCACCTGCCGGAACCTGCTCCTCCGGCGTGATCCCCACCTCGGCGGGGCCACACACCAGCGCCGAGGTCTGCGGCTCGATGCCTACAGGCGGCGGGAAAGATGCGTGAGTATACTACTAATGCACCTTAGGCTCCACCGCGGCGTTGACCTCCGCCGCTGTCAGGGATATGACCGATGACATATGTGTCATACGTGTCATACATGTCGTACCATGTCATGTCATGTCGTGTCATGTCATATGTTATAATGACATACAGTCGTCAGTACGGTCGACTGTGACATGTACAGTCATAATGTCTATCATCCACTTAAGGTGAGTGACACCTGTCATCGAGAGGCCAGGTATTGGCATCGAGATGGCGAAGCAAGACAAGTCTTGAAGAACCGAAGTGTTCTGAGAAGACTCGTCTTCGCTTCAAGCGTGAATTGAACACCGTGCGGGTATCATATGGCTTATTCGATCAGCCGATACTGTTGTTCACCCAATGCCTTCGGGTTCACAACCCAATTGTGGTAACGCTTGAGAAGTGTGGGGGCATTGGCGTATATGAGAGAGCATTGAGCTCGAGCAGCACTTCTGGAGAAGAGACTGCACTCATACCCACAATACTCTGCGCGTGCTATTGTCGTTCAATAATAGCCGTGCCATACATATCGCTCGCATAGCGAGCCTTAACAGTGGTATTCTACTCGTCCACGCGACGAACGAGGACACATAAGTGTGCAGTGCAGCAATAGAGATATATTGTATATTGTGTATGTAACAGGTTCGCGGTGTTCGCGCATACATACAGGCGACAGCGATCGCACATATACGACCATATATCGAATAACAACATCCGCTGCAGAATCAACAGCGAACCGAGTGCGCGAGGAATTACCGTCGCGAACGTATTCGCTCGCATAAATACCGTCAGAGGATAACAGCGACAAGCAAGGTGTGCTTACCGCATACAGATCGCACACATATGTTGTTATCATTCGCAGGGTTGCACGATATGCGACACACTGACGCGCGAATGATCAAAACGTCATCAGTTTGTATGATCCGTACGCGCGATGGCATTCGTACCATATGCTACACATACCGGCGACAGAGATGTTCACCATTCGCAGCGCATACATCAGCGACAGTGATAATTCGCTATCCGCACTAATTGTTTAGTGCAGCGCACGCATCAAAATTTCGTTATTGCAAATGGTTTGCAAAAATCGCTCGTCTACGCGCATACGATGATTTAGCTTGTCAGGATATACGCACACCTGCTATGATTTCATCATGCTCAGATGACGCGCGATGAGGGTGCATACTTTATATATGCAGCACGCTATTCAATATCTGTGATACGCACACATAGCATACACAGATGATGTTTGTTCAATCACTGGCAAATGTACATACAAAGTTTGCAGTCGGACACATAATATGACATCAGATGAATGTTGATGTTGTGCAATCATATGTGTGTGTACTATTCAGCATCACATCACATATGCAGCATACACCATCTATACAGTATATACCAAGTGTATGCAGCAATACCATGCATCACAATACCATGCAGCAATACCATGCAGCACAATGCCATGCAGCAATACCATGCAGCATGATTCCACCATGTTATACATTGACATATGCACACATGTATACAGCCAACTTGATCACGATAACAGTTGGCATGCATATACATACATACCAGATATTGCATTAAATATCACATAGCATACTGTACCTGCTGTGCAAGTCTAAACTATAAACGAACCCACTTGGTATAAGGTGCCGATCATGATCTTAAGACAGTAATTAGCTCAGTATTCCCTGACGTAGAATTTGGGATGGGATACTGTTCTACTGTTGATCAATGAAAGGAATACTCACCAGAGCCATGTGTGAAATATACCAAGCAACTCGTCATTCACGATGCGATATGCAGGATTACATACACTAACCAAGTTGATATATATCATGTTAGCTACATGCTGTTAGTGGTATACATATCATCTTATATGATAAATCAATTTGCTAGTGTACTAAATCAGCAAGTACCTATATAATACATAGGTATAGTGAACTAAATCAGAAAGTACCTATACAATACATAAGTCACTGACATAGAGCGTTCGTCGTTAAACCATGCCCCACGAGAGTCCCTTACCTTGCACTCCCGCCGGCTAGTGGAGGGCTCGTGGGTGCCTCAGCATTGGGCGGCGGGGGGGACTCCTTGCTTTGGGCCTCGCGCGCCTCGGGGGGCGCCTCGCCCGCATCTCTGCACAATATCGTCCCAACATGTTTTCAACATCCCATCAACATGCTGCAACCATCACGATAGCGTGCTGCAGCACTATTGCAGCGAGCCACGTGAGGAATGGTGGGAGGGAAACCATGCCCCACGAGAGTCCCTTACCTTGCACTCCCGCCGGCTAGTGGAGGGCTCGTGGGTGCCTCAGCATTGGGCGGCGGGGGGGACTCCTTGCTTTGGGCCTCGTGCGCCTCGGGGGGCGCCTCGCCCGCATCTCTGCACAATATCGTCCCAACATGTGTTCAACATCCCATCAACATGCTGCAACCATCACGATAGCGTGCTGCAGCACTATTGCAGCGAGCCACGTGAGGAATGGTGGGAGGGAAACCATGCCCCACGAGAGTCCCTTACCTTGCACTCCCGCCGGCTAGTGGAGGGCTGGTGGGTGCCTCAGCATTGGGCGGCGGGGGGACTCCTTGCTTTGGGCCTCGTGCGCCTCGGGGGGCGCCTCACCCGCATCTCTGCACAATATCATCCCAACATGTTTTCAACATCCCATCAACATGCTGCAACCATCACGATAGCGTACTGCAGCACTATTGCAGCGAGCCACGTGATGAATGGTGGGAGGGAAATCATGCCCCACGAGAGTCCCTTACCTTGCCTCTTGCATTCGACAATCTGCATTCGACAACGGATTCCTTTCGACAATCCGTTGCAAGCAATTAGGCACCGGTGGAACAAGTCGAAACGATTTCCCCTTAAAGGTTACCGTTGCCGGTTCTAGCTCCAAGATGTCGGAAGGTGGTAACCAAGTCGGCCACGCGGTATTGTCTGGAGATAAATCGTGCGCCAATCTGGAGAAATCGTGCGGGAGCAGTCGCGTTGGCAGCCACTTATGATGCCATACCGTGTCCACTTCCACATAGTGCGCATCGACTTTCCTGCAATGTGTTCCAGGATCCCTACAATATAATCTCAATATGTATGCAACATATGGTAACCATGTTGCATACATGTAGCAAAGAGTCCTGTGAAGCAAGAAAGACACAACCTCAACGTCGAGAAGAAAGAGAAAGGGTGCTACCTCGCGGACAACTCCAGTTCCCTCGTAAATATTGGAAGATGTGGAGCAAGGCATGGAATCGATTGTTTGATATTCTGATACCATCGATATATCAGAATATCAGAATCAATTGATGCCTATTTGATACACAATCAAAATATTACAATCAATTGATACCCACCTCCGAGAATTACAATCGATTGATGCCTAATCCGAATTATCACCATCGATCGATTCTCGATTTGCATTATCACAATCAATTGATCGTGACCGTGGGACATATCAGAATCGATTGATATTTGCGCGTGACACGCAATCACATATCGATATGCAGTATATAACTCCCTAACCGATCCTTCATTCTTGAATTCTAGGCTTTTCATTCGTCTCTAATTTGGGTTCGCTGAAGTGTGTTTGAGATGAACCAATAAACATGCAAATGACACCCATCCTCAGATTGGAGGGGGCGTGTTGGAGGCTCTCGACTCGATTTGGTGGCATTCCAAAATCAATTTTTTTGGCCGCGAGGACCTCAATTTACAGTGTGACGGAGTGTCACGACTATTGACGAACTATCGACTGCCTGTGTGAATCAAGATGGGTAAACGTGGACGTGGAAGTAAGCCTAACCATGTGAAACTCGTCGCCCAAGGGAAAGGCCCTATCAAACGGACGCAGCAAACCCCTTTCGACCCTGCTGGCAGTGATGATATCGTTTACAGCGTGCGAGAGATTAAGGCAGAGCGGGTGGCAAAAGGCAACGCGCAATGGCTTGTTGGCTGGGAGAACTTTCCAGATGCGAAACACGACACTTGGGAGCCGGTAGAAAATCTAGCCGGCCTCGAGACCTTGATCAGCGAATTCCGGCAGCGGTTCAAGGAAGAGCAAGAACTCCTTGAAACACAAGCTGCTGCTGCGCGAGGTCTCTCCGGCCGAAACTTTGCATACATACAGCTCATTCATATACGAACACAATGATATATTGTTTGTTGTGATAGGATTGGTAAAACCCAAAATCTGATACCCATTAGGGCACAATTGGTTATCATGAATGGTATCGATAGGTATCGTTATCGTTCTCAGTCGATAGGTTCGAAAAATTATCGTTATCGTTCGATCGATAACATTTGACTTATTCATCGTTATTTGATAAGTTCAAAAAATCACGATACCGAGCCTTGGTTGATATAGCCTCGGTAGAAATTTTGGGGTATCATATCAATTGATATTGCCTCGGTAGGAATCACTATCAATTGATGTGCATTTGCTAGAATTGTGCCCGGAGGCACAGCGTGAGCCGATATGTCTATGCGTCCGTATGTGTGTCATCGGGGGTAATCTGGGATTGGCACGATGACAGTGAGATTGGGCTTGAAACCACGATGAGAATGAATACCAGATGTCCGGGGTATGACAGTATGACACTATGACACTATGACAGTATGACAGTATGACACTATAGTAGTATGACAGTACTGTGGGGGGTGTCATCGTGGAACTCAGTCAGACCCTCGAAGAATGGTCAGATTCGCATCGGGGTTGAAAAGACAATGAAATCGAATATCAGATATTAAGGTTATGACAGTATGACAGTATGACGCTATGACAGTATGACAGTATGACAGTACAGTAGTATGACAGTACTGTGGGGCAGTCATCGTGTCAGCCTGTTGGCATAACATCTGAATCGAGAATGACGAATCGGAATTAGAAATGAGATCGGATCGGGAACTGAACGTTGAGCCGAAGTGTGACATCGGCTCTCGAGTGGTTGACCCTGCAACCTGAGTGACGAGTGAATAAGTAGAGCACTTGAGAAGTGTTTAGCCTTCAGAACTCGGAACCGAATTATCGTTTGTACCTCAATCTGGCCCTGATCCAGTATATTATAAAAATCCGAATTGTGTACCTTTGCACGTTCAATCAAAAACATATCTCCGAGCATCTGTCGTCGTGCCCCTGGCACATTTGGTATCAGCGTGCTGCGATTTCGCCTCTGCGCAACTCGCCCACGGGCCTTTTGTAACTTCCGTTGTAATACAGGGGGAGAGCTGCACTTCCGGCTATCTGGGCGCAATTTTAGCCTCCGTAAGTACGTTTTTTTTCGTATACAACGGCCGTATCCTTTGGAAAACATCTCCAAAACTTCATATTTTCGCCCCTTAACACTGGGGGCCCAACCAGGCTCAAAAAAGTCAGCATTCGTTTTCCGATCTTAACTCCCAAGTCTGCCCCAGGCTACAAACAACCGTCAGGGAGCACCCTAAAGGGTTTCCCCGGTTTATAGTAGCCAGGAAAACGTCATAGCCCACTTTCTAGAGCCTTAAAAAGGCGAAAAACAGCCAAAAACAGCCCAAAATAGCCGTTTTAGCCCGTTTTCAGCCTACCCCCAAACCTTCCACAGTAGCCCCCACCACCAAAAACTCCTTCCCCAGACCCCATAGGACACCCTAGAACCCCCCAATACCGCCCTCACGGCCACCAGCAGCTGGGAAAACCCCTCAAAGTAGCGCTTTTAGTGGCTTCTGGACAGTTTCTGGACAGTTTCTGGACACCTCTGGTTTACCCTCTGGCTGGAATATTTTGGGAGTGTACGAAGTCCGGCTACCTTTTGGGACCTTGCTGAGCTTTCTGGGACCTTGCTGAGCTTTCTGGTTGCAGTTCCTTGACCCCTGCCTGCATACATAGGCACTTGAAATCTGTGTCGCGGAGCCCTGGCGAATTTTTGAGTTCGCCGGTGTATGGCAGTACCCCCTTCGCCAGAAGAATACAGAAGAGCGTGGTGGAAGCAAGGACCCATCAAGTGGGTATTCCCTCCAGACCCCACCTACCCACCAGCAGGCGCCTTCTGGCAGAGCGGTCCTTGGAGCGGTCCTCCTTCCCCCTCATCCTCTGACGACGACGAGGAGAACTGAGCGCCTGGATATAGTCACGCTGGCTATCCCACCAAGATACCACAACTGGGTGTGGGTTCAGATTGGAAACCTTCTCTTCCGCTACCCGAACTCCCAGGACCTGACAGTCTTCCCCGCGCTCCCTGGCTCATATCCAGTGCAAGGAATCGAAGAGTGGCCTTGGGTCCCCCCATCACCGCCTGGAAGTCCCGCCCCTTCGCCTCCAGCGAGCGACATCGAAGAGGACGAGACTAATTAAATAAAAAAGGCGAGCACTCACCACTTTGCTCACCTGTGGCTATTGCCACACCCAGTCCTTGATCTCAACCAGCTCAGCAATCAGGATGTCACAGCAGACATCAGAGGCATTTCCCAGCATGAGTGTCAGCGCAGAGCAGCTACACCACACTCTGTTCTCTCCCATAACCTTCCCATCGCCCACCACATATGCTTCCGCTCACCCCATTCCACACCCAGGCACCACCATGCCCTACACAGCGGTGCCCCGCCCTTATACTATGCCGGATGGCACCCCCGCACAGGCTGTATGGAACGGCGTCAATTGGGTATTACCCCAATCAGCGCCCCTCGCTGGGGGAGTATCACCAGTGCCGTTCACACTGGGAACCCATCACCCCGTGGGCGCATATCCCACACCGTTCCAACAACAGCTACAACAGCAGCAGCAGTGGCTCGCGTACCAGCAGCAGCAACAGCAGTGGCTTCAACAGCAGCCACTGGAACCGATGCAGCAGCAGTTACAGCAGCAGCAGTTACAGCAGCAGCAGCTACAGCAGCAACAGCAGCAGCAGCAGCAGCAGCAACAGCAACCGCAGCCGCCACAACTGCCGCAACATCGACCACAGCAGCCCCATCAGCTGGCACCAGCCACCTCCGCGCTTCATGACTCAGGCGCGGATCCCTCATCGCTGCAGCACTTCATCAGCATCGGCGCCGCGGCCCTGCCGGACCCTCTGCAGGTACCCCTTGACAGCGGGGTTCAGCAGAACGTCTTGGGCGGTACCCAGCTCTTGGTGCGTCACCTTCCCGCGGTGGCGACAACCTCAGAGACTCGCCGGCGTCGGCGTTCCCGAAGGGCATCTTCGGGCCCTGCGACACATGGCAAGCATCTCCCAGGTCCAAGCCACGCACCTGATCACTCTGACCCCGACTCTGGCACGGACATCAGCCGCACCAGCACGGGGACCAGAGGCAGCCGAAGCACGCAGGCACGAGCTGAGCGCAGGCGGAGGGCCGCCCACAGGTCCGGCTCTGACTCGGACGCGAGCAGCCGAAGTGAACACATTCGCAGAGAAGTCCTAGCGGCAGTACAGGCCCTGGACATCTCCGCGGTGCTCTCGAGAGGACTCGCGCTGCCTGGTGCGACGACGTCGGCAGGAGTCTCCCCACCAGGCGACCCTCAGGGCAGCGCACAGGGCCTGACGGCGGACCATCTACACGAGGCAGACGCTGCTGCCAGCGTAACCCCTCCTGTGCCTCAGACCGCCGCTGAGACCGCTCCCGCCGAACCTCCCACTCAGGGCCGGCCAAATCCCCATAACATGATGGTGGCCCGCCGGCGACAGTCGATGGAGACGGTGGTGCACGGCGGTGGCAATCCCGACTCAGAGCCCAGAGACTCCAGTTCAAGCGACTCGCCACCAGGCCCCCCTAGTGATCCACCTCAGGATCCCCCTGACGATCCCGCACCAGAGCCCTCCTACCCTCAGTACCCAGAGGTCAGAGCCCTCTTCGTCACCCACGATGGTGGGTCATTGTGGGTGCACCAGTCAGCTGGGGTGCGAGGCGCGGCAACCGTCTCCCTACCATGGGACGAACGCCGCCGGGCTGGGGTGCAGGGCGACGCCATCTTGTTCAGGATCATGCACCTGCTGGGAGCGCCGCTGACTGCATATGCGCGCATGGGGGGCCGGCTACACCATGCACCCCTACCCCTTACCAACCCTCGTGTGGAGACCTGGGTCCTTATGGTCGACCGCGAGGTCATGGATATGGCAATGGGGGACCCAGCCGCGGCCAATGTGCGGTCTACCAGCATGGGGCAGCCAGTATGGGAGTGGATCCCTGCTACTGCGCGGGAGTCGGAGATGCAGAACTTCGATCAGGACGGGCTCGCCGCGTGGTCGGAGGTCAGCAACTCCGATTGGTACCGGAGCATGAGCGTGGTGGCCGCACAACCATCCACACCCCTGCCCTTCCATACACCTCTTCCACTCCCCGCACCACCGTCAGCCCCTGCATTACCGCCCACTCCGACCGCAGTCCCCACAAATCCCGCGCCTGCGCCTCCGCCCGCGCATGCCCCGGGACCACCACCCCCTGCCCGTTTTCCCCATTCCGCCGCCGCAAACCCCGTTCACCCTGCCGCTGCCGTGAACCCCGTTCACTCTGCCGCCGCTGCAAACCCCGTGCTCTCTCCCAGCGCCACCCCCTTTGTTCCAGGCATCGTCCGTCTGCCGCAGGGCACTAACCTGCGAGCATCTCCAGACGAGGTCCGCCTGGAGCACAAGACCAAAGAGATGGTGCTAAAGCTGGTCAAGAGCGTCACCAGGTTCCCCCGCTCCGCGTCCGACACAAAATCGGCCGACAAGGAGGGCCTCCTGACGCAGTTGGAGCACTACTCCCACATGGTGCGGAAGGTATTCCAGGAGGCCATCGTGATCGAAGCACTGACCACTCCCAGTTGTACGCCATCAGTATCAGAGTACCAGGCGAGTGTGTCAAGCCTTCTTTGGAGCTTCAAGGAGTACACTCTTCAAGACCAGCAGAGGAAGTTCTTGGAGCGCGCGGCGGGGACCTTTGGGTCCGAGCAAGCTTGGCACCAACGCTACGGGGACCTGGATGTGTTCTTCAGTGATCTGGCGGTGTGCTCTCTGACGCAGGCCTACCTGGAGAACGCACACGGCGAGGCCATTGCCCTGAAGCAGACGGTGAGCGAGACCGCGGCGGAGTATTTCTCGCGACTGGAGACCCGCATGGCCTCCGTCAACTTCTTGGCCGGCAGAGTTCCAAATTGCGTGGAGATGACCAACCTGTCGATGCTCTCCACGTACCGCCGGGGGCTGAAATATGCACCCAAGGTGATGCGGCGCCTGAGAGCCATCCACTTGGATGTCTCCAAACCAGAAGAGTGGGAGAGGAAGGCCGTCGCTGACGACATCCCAGGCACCCACAACGCCTTGTTGAAGATTCGGGAAGTTGCTGAGGAGGTGGAGTGCGACATTGACACGGAGGCGGCTCAGAGACGCTCTCAAGACCGTCCTCCCCGTGCCGTTTCCTTCGCTAACCCACCACCTCGCACCCCCTTCTACAGGCGTACCCCCTCTTCGAACCGCCCAGCTCTTGCCATGCTGGAGAACGGGCCTGCCACCACCGTCGCCGCGGCAGTGACTCCTTTGCCACCACCACCTGGCCTCTCCCGCCCTGATGCTCCGAAAGTCCGCCGGTGCTTCGCCTGTGGCTCTGCGGAGCACATCGTCCGTAACTGTACGGACGAGGCTAAGCTCAAGGAGTGGAGGGCCAATGCACCCGCTCGACTGGCGAACTCCCCTGGGTATGTAGCCGCCGTCGTTTGGGCCATCGAGCAGCAGGAGGACATCTCCTCGGTGGATGGCGTCCCAGAAGAGTTCTCCGAGGAGGTCCTGGCTCTCGCTACCTGTGAGGACGAGCAGAGCTATCAGACCCTGGCGGCCCTTGCGGGCATCGAGCTTGTGGAGGGTGACGGCCTTCCCCTGGTGGAGAGCGATGAATGACTGGCCGGCGGCCAGCCCCAGACCCTGCCCTTCGGGGAAGTGAGGTCTTGCCCTGATGATCAGACCCTCTCCGCCCTGGAGAAGCGGTCAGAACCAGTGGAACCCCGTCGCGCCCGAGGACGCAGAGACCCTTGGGGCCAACGTCCCCACCCCAAGAGTGTGGCCTTCACCTCTGGGACCCGCTTGCGACGCACCTACCGCTCAGCTGGTGCCCCATCGCCGCCGAGGGATGACTTGTCCAGCCACCCTCTCGCAGGAAGCACCCCCTTCGATGAGCCGTCGCTACCTCTTGATGACGGTCCCGCTTATACACAAGCGAGGATCGAGGGTCGGAGGGGACGGCGACTTCCCCGGCACAGACCCCCCATTATGGGCAACAACCGCGGAGAGCCCCGCGACCTTCGCCCCCGACCGCGTGTTGTCCTACCGCTGCCCATCTATCAGTCCAACCTCGCAGACCCACGGAAAAGGCTAACTGCGTGGCACTGGAAGAGAGATCTGTACTCCCTCCCCCTCGAAGTCGCCATGCAGAAGGTCCGCAGAGCTCTGCGCAAGTCCCCAGAGGCCGCCAAGGACCTGGTGGATAAAATGTCGGAGCGCGTCCGCAGCCGCGTACACTCTGGGAGTCGATCGCCAAAGGAACGCGTGAACCGCGCCAACCAGCTGGCAGAGAGGATACGCATTGCCCGCGAACCTCAAGATCGCAAGGAAGGCCATCAGCGCATAGCATTGTGGCACCTCCTTTCACACGACGGTCGCCAGCAAGTCCCCGAATCCTCTAACACCAGCTCCCACGACCTCTACATGGCTTGGAGAGAGCTGTCGCCTGCCGAGCAGCAAAAGGCAATCGCCACTTCGAGTCCAGACTCTTCCCCAGGTAGCAGGCTGTGGGAAAAGGAGGGCGCACGAAGAGCAGCAGCGAGGTCTTCGACATCCCTCTGCACCCTGGACACTGAAGTGGGCACGATACCTGGGACAGCGGGAGATGTGGGTTTACCTGGTGCCTGGTGCAGTCTGCACGCAGTACACCAGTACAAGATGAGGAAGCTGGGTCCCAGCCCCTTGGGAGCATCCCCTCCATCATCCTCACTGGCCGAGCCCACAGCAGAGACCACATCTTCGCACCATGATAACGCGCCAGCCACTCCGGGAGGAAACCCCGAAGGTTCATCCTACTGCTCAGAGGCGGAGGAGACCTCCGCACCCAGTTCGCTTTGCTTCACCCAGCAGATGACCACCATCAAAACGCATGAAGCGGATGAAGCGCCACCCTGTCTCGACAGCCACCCCATCGCTGAAGACCCTGAGGTGATGGAAGAGGAGTCCTCGGTCAACTCGCTCTGCTTCACCCAGCAGATGGCAGCAGCTGGGACCCCTCAGACGAGAACTGACCACCAGCTCGCCCACAACTCCCCTGCTGGCAGCCCTCAGCATGACGAGGATCCTCTCACCCATGGCAGTCTCACCGATAGTGTCGCTACCCACGTGAGCCCCACAGTAAGCGGCACTACCCATGTTAGCCCTACCACCAGTGGCACTACACATGTGAGCCCTACTACCAGTGACACCACCCATGTGAGCCCTACCACCAGCGACACCACTCATGTCAGCCCCACCTCGAGCGAATGCACCTCAGCGGGCACCCTGCTGACGACGAGTGCAGATAACCTCGTCAGCCATCCGCCTGAAGATGTCGATTTGCTGGATGAGGAGTTCTACGCCGCGTGTAGGCAAACGCTGGAAGAATGCCGCGAGGCCTCGGACAACCTCCTCCCCAACCTCAAGTGCAAAAGCATACGCACAGATGGGGGAGTTCAGTGGAAGACCGACATCGAGGGTACCCTCGCAGCGGCACATGACGAAGAAGGACCGCTACTACTGGTATTCTACGCAACCCTCAGAGGGCACACGGTCAAGGTGTTGATTGACTCGGGGGCCTCTGACAACTTCATCTCGGAGCAGAGCGCTAAGCGATGTGGCCTCACAACACGAGCCGGTTCCGAGATGCGAGTCACCCTGGCGGATGGATCTGTGAAGATCACTGGCGCCACCGCGTACGCCAAGTTTAACACGCACACCACCACGGGCACCTATACGGAGAACGCCCTTGCCCTCCGGATCCTGCCACTGGGCATACAGGTGGATGTTATCCTCGGCGGAAGGTGGCTGCGCAGTCACTCTCCTGTCACTCTGGGCTATGAAGGGAATGGCTCCGTCTCCTTCCTCAGGAAGTCCCGCAGTGGCAAGATTGGGGACCGCGTCACCATCACAGGCTGTTCTCCTGGGAAAGCATCTGGGGACAGGTCTCCGAAGGGCACGGCCTGCGCGGGATTGGTGGATGAGGTGTTCCTGACCCCTGCCCAGCTGAAGAAGTACCTGGTGTATGCGGAGACGCAGAAGCTACGCGGCAATGACGACCCGGAGATACAGCCCGCCTGGCTCATGGTGGCCGAGAAGTCCCCCGACGATACTGCTTCTGCCTTTGCAGCCACGGCTATCGACTCTGAGAACGCCGAACCCGCTGCGGATACTGAAGATGCAGAAGTGAGCCCTGAGTGGACCCTCAAGTTTCAGGACTTCTGGGGTGAGGAGTACAAGAAGGAGATGACGACTGCTCTACCGAACATCGATGGACTCAGACATGACCCCCAAGATGAAGCCAACATTAACCTGGACCCTGAGCTGAGCAAGAAGGGACCTCCCTGCCAGCGCATCTACAAGAAGTCCGCAGAGGAACTCCGCCAACTTCGAGAACGCGTGGAGACTCTGATGTCCAAGGGCTACATCCGACCCTCTTCCAGCCCTTATGCAGCTCCCTGTTTGATGGTCCCTAAACCCGGGAACCCCAAGGAGCTGCGACTGGTGATCGATTACCGGCTCCTCAACCGCCAGACAGTTAAGGACAAGTATCCTCTCCCAGACATCCAGATGATGTTCGACGAGATGCAGGGTGCGAAGTTCTTCTCTTCGTTCGACGCGGTGGATGGCTTCTGGCAAGTACCGATGGCACCAGGAGATGTTGAGAAGACCGCCTTCACCACCCAGATGGGGTCATATGAGTGGTTGGTCATGCCGCAGGGGCTGCAGAATTCACCATCTCAGTACCAGCGACGGATGCAGCGGGCCTTGGGTCATCTCCCATTTGTCCGGATCTTCATCGATGATGTGGTCGTCTTCAGTAACACCGCTGCAGAGCACTACGAGCACGTCAAACAACTGCTCCTGACATGCAGGGAGAAGGGCGTCTTCCTCAAGAGGTCCAAGTGCCAGCTGTTGAAGAAATCCTTACGGTTCCTTGGCCACTGTATCTCCGCAGATGGCTGCAGACCCCAACACGACAAGGTGGCTGCAGTGAGGGACTGGCCCGAGCTGGAGACGGTTACCCACGTCAGGCAGTTCTTGGGCCTAGCGGGGTATTACCGCAGGTTCATCCACTGCTTCTCCGAGATCGCTCAGCCCCTCACCCGGTTGACCAAGTCGGATGTACCCTGGGAGTGGGGTCCCATGCAGCAGTGGGCCTTCGAGGAGCTGAAGAAGGCCCTCACATCAGCGCCAGTGCTCGCCTTGCCCAACATTAAGGGTGCCGCAGACGGCACAGCGCCTTTCGTGGTGCAGACGGATGCTAGCGGCATCGCTCTTGGGGGAGTACTTATGCAAGACAATGGAGATGGTCTTGGGCTGCGCGTGATAGCATACGAGAGCCGCCAGTTCTCAGCCGCCGAGCAGAATTACCACACCGGCGAGCGTGAGCTAGGTGCTCTACACCACTGTACCACCGTCACCTGGCGGCATTACCTCATCTTCACCAACTTCCGCATCCAGGGTGATCACCGCCCCCTTGAATGGCTGATGGAACCTGGCAGAGAGCTTAGCCGCAGACAGGCGCGCTGGTACATGGATCTGGTAGAGGTGGGAGTCCCGAGAATGGAGTATATCAAGGGAGCGCTGCTGCTGGTACCAGACGCCCTGTCCAGAAGACCCGACTTCAAAGACAAGGACGTTCGCGAGGGGTTGAAGGAGGCAGGAGTGATCGACCCCACCTCAGACCTGCCGAAAGACCCTCTGGCAACGCTGGAGTCTGAATGCTTCTCCAGCTCACCACCCGCAGCTCATCCCCACTGGGCTCAGACGGTTGACTGTTGGCTCTCAGCAGTGGAGACCCTCTCCGTGGCGGAACAGGCCATGGACATGGGGGAGACCATCGCTCTCGTTAATCCGAAGCTCTATAAGGGAATGAAGGAGGATCACCTCGACTTCGACATGCCTGACTGGCCTGAAGCTGATAGCGCGAAGCCGACAGAAGCTCCACACCAAACCCCTGACAGAGCTCCACCTCAGATAAGGATAACGAGGAGCATGTCACGTGCTGGAAGAGCCTCTACGACCCCAGCGCCTCCACAGTTGGCGTCACCGAAGACGCGAACGCCATCACGAGCTGACGCATCGGAGGCGCCCACTGAGAAGGTGCAGAGTTCACCACCCCCGCAGCAGGCGCCCCAGCATTCAGCTCCATCCCCGGCACTTCACCCTCAGAAACGGCAGGCTCCCCCCGAAGATTCACAGAATTGGCGTGTCCGAGCAGAGTACTCCTCGAAGTACGCCGAGAAGTTTGGACCCTTCGATGTGGACGCCTGTTGTGACTTTGGCGGCCGCAACAGACAGGCGGATAGGTTCTGGACAGACTGCCTTTCAGAGAAATGGAGGGGCCTTCGGGTTTGGTGTAACCCTCCATATAACTCCAAGCACATTACGGTGGAGGCGATTTTGAACAAGTATATCGCAGAATGGAAGGCAGACCCAGAAAACACCTCAGCAGTTTTCGTTCTACCAGATCACCAGTCCAAGCTCCCCGCGTGGCGCAAACTTTTCAGAAAGGCCAATATGCAGATCGTGGAGGTCATCCCTACTCACGATGATAAGGGCGAGCCCAATCAGTTCTTCGAGAACCCAGATGGGAAGGCCTTCGACCTTCGTTGGCCTGTTCTGATAGTACACGCCCCTTCCGCCAAACCACAGCCGGCACGCGTGAGGCACCCGCGAACGGCCCCCGCTGTGATAAGGACAGGTGAGGCAGCAGCCTTCAGAGACGCAACCTCCCAGCAGTCGGACTCAAAGTTCCTGCGTGCGTTGAAAGCGGAGTACACCCGAGAGGGGACACTTCGTTCGCTGAGAGAGAAAGTGAAGGCGGCGCCACACCAATGCCTACAGGACTTCAGGCTGGTGGGTGAAGTGGTTTGGAGGACCGCAGCAGGGAGATATCAGCTGGTGCTGGGGGAGGACTCTCCACTTCGAGAAGTAGTGATTCGCCATGCTCATGAGTCATTGTCCTCAGGCCATACTGGGCGAGACAAGACTCTGGAGAGGGTGCTGCGACGCTTCTATTGGCGTGGTGCCGCGGAAGATGTGGGCACCTGGGTTACATCCTGCGCAGTGTGCCAATCAGTAAGACCGCGGGGAACTTACCCGGATGGGTTGCTAAACCCTCACAGTATTCCGAACAGGCCATGGCAGGATGTCGCGGTGGACTTCGTCACCGGCCTACCGGTATCGGAAAGGGGCAATGATGCTTTCGTGGCCTTCACCTGCAAGCTGACGAAGATGGTCCACGTTGTACCGATGAACTTTGGCGACAGCTCCGCAGCTGTGGTGGCCAGAATCTACTTTGACTCGGTGTGGCGCTTACATGGCACGCCTATGAAGATTGTCTCTGATCGTGACCCGCGGTTTCAAGATGCTTTCTGGCAGGAACTCATGAGACTGATGGGTGTGAAAGTGGCTCGTACCACGCCGTACAACCCTCGGTCTGACGGCCAGGCAGAGCACAGCAACAGAGTTATTGAGGACATGCTCAGGTCCTTTGTTGACGCCAATGTGGAGGACTGGGATCTGTTCACCACTAACGTGGAGTTCGCGATCAATGACTCCAGGAGTGAATCTACTGGCTTCACGCCGTTTGAACTGGTGTTCGGGTTCTCGCCGCTGTCGCAGTTGGATCTTTTCCTGGAGGCCGCGCAGTCCACCGCCGGACGACGAACTGGGGGAGTAGGCACCGCACACGAAGTGGCTGTGAAATTTTCGTCGCAGCTGCGGGACGCCAGGCAGCGGTTGGAGCTGGCTCAACAGCGACAGCGCGAACAGTTTGATCGCAGACACGGGCAGCGGGAGTATGCTGTTGGAGATCTGGTCTGGATAGAGGCGAAACACCTTACGGAGAAGGTGATGGATCGCTCCATCTGTAGGAAACTGACCAAGCGCTGGCATGGACCAGTTCCTGTGACCGAACGCTTCTTCAGCGATATACAGATGACCATGCCCGAGGCCGACAGAGGAGCTCCAGTAGCCTACCGCCTACGCCTCCCTCCTCACTGGCGGATTCACGACGTGTTCGCTCAACATCGCCTCAAACCGTACACCAGCGGTCAAGATGCTTTTGCCGCACGCGATCACCTAGCAGTACCTGAAGAGGTGGTAGTAGACGGTCAGAAGGAAGCACACGTTGAGCGTATCCTTGCACGTCGAGTGCGGTCTGTTCGAGGAAAGGAGGTGGAAGAGTGGAAGGTTCGCTGGACTGGCTACTCCAAAGCTCACGACCAATGGAGGACGCGTGACAAACTTGAACGCGGAAGTCCACTTCAACAACTTCGTGAATTCGAGCAAGCGAGACTGCACATGGAAGCGCAAGTCCGCGACGAAGCCACTCGGCGACGCGAGCAGCGTGGCCGCCACTCCGCTCAAGCCGGAATGACACTGGCACACCTCATCACCAATCCCTGCGATGAACTAGACCAGCTCGAACAGATGGAAGATGATATCCCCCTGCCGTGGGAACGCCAGGAGCGCGTGGAAGATGGGTCGTTGGCACTGGTGACAGAGCTGCTGGCAATACAGGCAAAGACAACCCGCACGCCCAGGATTCTCGTACTTTTCAGCGGTACTGGCTCAGTAGAGAGGGAATTCCTAAATTGCTTCCCCTCCGCCACAGTGGTGACCCTCGACTCCGGGCATATCTGGCAACCCACTCATGTGTGTGACATCCTGCAATGGGACTACAAGCAATACCCGCCTGGATTCTTCGATGTTATTTGGGCAAGTCCCCCCTGCAGGCAGTACAGTCAAGCGCGCACCACTGGTGGACCCCCTGACCTTCCCCAGGCTGACAAAATCGTACGACGAGCATTGCAGATCATTGACTACCTAGAGCCAAAACATTGGTTCATGGAAAACCCCAGAGGTCGCTTCCCTAACGCGCTACGGCTTCGCCCTATGATGCGCCAGCTTCCCCCACCGCTGGTGTGTACCTACTGCATGTATGGTACGCAGTACATGAAACCCACCTGCATATGGACGAACTCAGCACCACCCTCGCCCCTGCTACGCTGTACTACTTCGACACCGTGTGCGTGCAGATGGGCAACCGGTGCTCACCCAGAGACTGCTCAGCTTGGACCTCACCCGCAGCAGACTGGAGCAGGTCAATCTGCGAGTGTATACCCCGTACCAGCACTACTGCTACGACAACTTTTCCGACATTTACGCCTCCGCGACACTGAAGACCCGCTTTAGATTCCAAGTGGCACCCTTCTTCTTGAAAGTGGTGCCCTGGTAGCGGCAGGCGAACTATGCTCGAAGAGGAACCAGAGAACCTAAGAACTGGAAACAGCAAGGAACCAGAGAACCTAAGAACTGGAACTTAGATGGGTACCTTAGCGGAGTGATCCCAGGAGGTAGACCACTCCTAAGGGGGGGAGAGTTGTGCCCGGAGGCACAGCGTGAGCCGATATGTCTATGCGTCCGTATGTGTGTCATCGGGGGTAATCTGGGATTGGCACGATGACAGTGAGATTGGGCTTGAAATCACGATGAGAATGAATACCAGATGTCCGGGGTATGACACTATGACACTATGACAGTATGACAGTATGACACTATAGTAGTATGACAGTACTGTGGGGGGTGTCATCGTGGAACTCAGTCAGACCCTAGAAGAATGGTCAGATTCGCATCGGGGTTGAAAAGACAATGAAATCGAATATCAGATATTAAGGTTATGACAGTATGACAGTATGACGCTATGACAGTATGACAGTATGACAGTACAGTAGTATGACAGTACTGTGGGGCAGTCATCGTGTCAGCCTGTTGGCATAACATCTGAATCGAGAATGACGAATCGGAATTAGAAATGAGATCGGATCGGGAACTGAACGTTGAGCCGAAGTGTGACATCGGCTCTCGAGTGGTTGACCCTGCAACCTGAGTGACGAGTGAATAAGTAGAGCACTTGAGAAGTGTTTAGCCTTCAGAACTCGGAACCGAATTATCGTTTGTACCTCAATGTGGCCCTGATCCAGTATATTATAAAAATCCGAATTGTGTACCTTTGCACGTTCAATCAAAAACATATCTCCGAGCATCTGTCGTCGTGCCCCTGGCACAAGAATTGCAATCAATTGATAATATAATGTAAAAATCACAATCAATCGATAGCTGACTTCTTTTATCACAATTTATTGATAGGACAATTTAGGATATTACTATTAATCAATTGAAAATTTGGAATAATAAAAAACTATCGATACTGCTTGTTCCAACCGATTCCATGCCTTGATGTGGAGGCGCAATCCACGCCAAAAGGCGTTCCTTCTTCGTAATCGTTTCATACTCCGGGTCGCGGAAGCCTTCCGCGGTACTCCAACCTTCCGGGAATGTGAGCTTGATATTGGGAGGGGGTTTGAGCGATGTACCCTCCTGAGCATTGGAAGGTTTGATCGGCTCTCGATCGGCTAAGCACCCGCCTTGCGCGGGATTTCTCATCGCGCGCTTGGCTAACGAAGATTGTTGTACGGGGGGGGCCGCCTTCCCTTGGACGAGGGCGGCGGCTCTAGCCGAAGGCAAGCCGGTTCGATGTCGCTCCGCATCACTTGGTGATGATGATTGAGGGGATCGTTCATGGCGAGGTCGCTTTTCACCATGAACAATTTGATCTCCTCGGACCATACTGCATTGAAGTCCCCTTTACCACGCCCATCACCCTTCGAAAATGTACTGCAACTATGTTGTAATATGTTGGACATATACTGCGGACATATTGACGATATGCTGAAGGAACTTTCAAGTAAAGCAATAACCCAAAAGTAGGTTTTCGGACCCCCCCCACAAAAAACGCACACAAGCTATGTCGCAAAATATAGCTCCTGAGTCCATATAACAAGTCTCACCAGAATTGAAGAACATGTTTTTCCAACTTTTTTAGGGCTCACTTCAACACTTCCGCAGCATACTGAAAGGGGGGGCTAAAGGCAGGGCTCAAGGTCTTGAGCCCTCACGTATTGAAGTGAGCCCTCACGTATTGAAGTGAGCCCTCACGTATTGAAGTGATCTGCCTTGAGCTCTGCAGGCGGTTGCACGCGGTTGCACGCATATTGACCTTTACAAAAATTTAAAAAACTTTTTAGAGGAGAATCTGTTCAATACTACTTCAATACGTGAGGGCTCACTGCAATACGTTAGCGATTACAGGCGTATTGAAATGGCGTATTGGAGATGTATTGAAAAAGTGCCAGGTCAGCGGATCGTCGCAAAGTCTGACCTGGCACTGGCAAAGCTTTTCAATACATCTCCAATACGCCATTTCAATACGCCTGCAATCGCTAACGTATTAGAATGAGCCCTCACGTATTGCAGTAGTATTGAACAGATTGAACGATTTTCGGGGAAACAATTTTGGAATTTTAATTTTTAGGAGAATCTGCACCCCTCGTTCGTGAATCGAACGGCCGAAATCGTAACTCAAGAAGTACCCCCAAAATTACCCCTGAGATGGCCTGGATAAAAAAGGCTGTCATTGACCTTTAGATGGAGGTGGTACACTTCGCCAGCGAGGAGGAGCTCAACTCCTCGCAGACAAGGTGTAAACCTCCAGTGGGACTCGAACCCACTACCTCCGGCTTTTAAGACCGACGGCCAACCACTAGACCATTATGACAAAGGGATTGGAAAGTTGTTGCGTATTGGAGTACAGTACAGTAACGTATGAACACAAATGAAAAGGGGGGTTAGACGTTCCCCCCCAAAAAAAGAAAAAGAGCGCGATGACAATCGAGATGGACGATGGACGAAATTTCAAAATGCATTTCCAAACGGTCGGTCGTCGCAGGTGCAATGCGCCCGACACATGAGGCCAACATGCGTGCACGATGCATGGTAATACCCAGCGCATCACGGCAACGTACGGAAGGCCTCCTGGAAGCACGTTGACGTTCCAGCAGCCGCCCTAGCCAGCAGAGGTGTAAACAAAGCCAGCAGAGGTGTAAGAAAAGCCAGCAGAGGTGTAAGAAAAATGTCAGTCAAAGAGTTGCACGCTGAGTATGTAGAAAGCTGCGAGCTGTTTGGCGTTGAGCATACGCACGAGGGCTTCGTTGACTACGTTGCGAACATGCGAAGGTGAGGGCAAAGGGGACACCTAGCGAGCCCAAAGGGATCGAGGAAACCCCATTGGCTTTCCTCGACAAAGGCAAGAAAAGGGCGAAGGAAGACGACGAGGACGATGAGGAGGGAGGGGGGGAAGGGAGCAAAAAAAGGCGCAAGGGGGCTCGAAGCGCGTTCGAAGCTCAACTAATTAAAGCATGCCACGAGGAGTTTGGTACGTACTAAGCCCCTGCTACACGCATGCGGCTTCGTTTAATTAACTTCGTTCCTTCGGTGCATGAAAAATATTGATTTGGGAAGAGTTTGGGAAGGAATTACTTGCAGAATTGCGTGCGAAGGACGGGCGTCTTGAGCCCCTACTTCACGTTCCGAAGCAAGAGTCCGCGGTGACGAAATGCGTCACGGCGGTACAAAATCGGTGCAAGTGGGCGACCGCGCCCACTAATTCGTTCGTGCGGGCGAAAGCCCGTTCGATTGTCAACAACAATCGATACCTTTGGAAGTGCGGCCGGTGGGCGACCGACACGAAAACGGGAGAGTGTACGTGGGTGGACCCCCAAAAACTACATCCGTACACCACGTGTATGGAGGAGGGGGTCCCTCTCACATGCCCGGTGCGGCAAATCGCCCAGAAGATGGAGGTGCTGAAAGCGCTGCCCCAATTCGAATTGGAGGAGGGGGCTAACAGCAAGGTGGAGTGCTTGCAAGGGGAGGCAAGACAGCGTCTGGGTACGTTCCCACCCTCTAATACACGTGACACACCCTTGCAGTATATGTGAAGCATGCCACAGCACACGTTCAGCATCGCTTAGTTGCTTGTGCACCTTTCTGAAAGGTAGGGCCGCAATATGCCTGCAATATGTATGTAGTATACCTGCAACATACGTCCAACATATTGTACACATACTACATAAAACTTACAGTTTATAGCATTTTTTGTTTGCAGTCGCCTATCTCTACGATTACAACGCCCCGGACAAGGAGGACGAGGAGGAGGCTGACCGCCTGGAGGCGGAATGCAAGAAGAAGGAGGTGGAGGCCAAGGCCAAAAAAGCACCCGCCTCCGCATCCGCATCCGCAAAGGGCAAGGCCAAGGCGGCCGCGTCACCGGCCAAGCCCGCCAAGCCCGCCAAGCCCGAAGCCCCAAATGTTGAAGACATCTTCAAGGTGGGGAAAGAGGTGGTGGTGTACGCGGGGGCGCAAACGGAGTACGAAGCGATGAAGAGTTCGCTCCGTCCCGACAAAGGCCAACTCGTGACGAACACCGGCCGATTGAAGGCCAACGTCGGGCTGTTCGCCGGGTTGGTGGTGGCGAATGCGGTTGGGGATATTCTCCCCAACCACATCATGGACGGCCCCGATTTCCCCCTCACCGAGGGGCTCATCGGTATCAAGGTGCGCACCAACCCTTTCAATATGTGTACAATATGTGTACAATATGTCTGTAATAGTACTGTAATAGTACTGTAATAGTACTGTAATAGTACTGTACTATATTTCCAATATTTGACACATGTATTTCGTTTGGTGGGGCTGCAGGTAACTGATATCCTCGACATGAAGATGCTTTGCAAAGAGAAGCCATTTGCATATGTCCACAGCGCCACCTCCTTCATCATGAAGGAGGTGGACAAGCGCCTCCCGGAAGGGATGGACGCTAGCCACCGAGTGGGGAATCCCGGCTCGGAGGCGTCCCTCCTCTTGGAGAAGGCCTTCAAGCGCGAGGGAAGAACAAAAATAAAAAACCTTGTCGTGGACGTAGCCTACGTACGGCAGGGGGAGCATTTGTGAAACAAATTTGACAATTTGTAATTGTATTCAATATTAATTGTGTTCAATATGCCTCTCGTTGACATATGCAATAGGTCCACAGCATACTTGCAGCATGTTGAATATGTCTGTGCAATATGCATGCAATAGGTCTACAGTATATATCCAATATAGGCAACTTTTATTTCAATACATATGCAATATGTCCACAGTATATATACAGCATATTGAATTTGCATGTTCAATACGTATGCAATAGGTCCGCAGTATGTATCCAACATATTGAATGTTCCGTTTCAGTACATATGCAATATGTCCACAGTATATATACAGCATATTGAATTTGCATGTTCAATACGTATGCAATAGGTCCGCAGTATGTATCCAACATACTGAATGTTCCGTTTCAATACATATGCAATATGTCCGCAATATATATACAGCATATTGAATTTTCATGTTCAATACGTATGCAATAGGTCCGCAGTATGTATCCAACATACTGAATGTTCCGTTTCAATACATATGCAATATGTCCGCAATATATATACAACATATTGAATTTACATGTTCAATATGTATGCAATAGGTCCGCAGTATGTATCCAACATACTAAATGTACCGTTTCAATACATATTCAATAGGTCCGCAATATATATACAACATATTGAATTTACATGTTCAATACGTATGCAATAGGTCCGCAGTATGTATCCGACATACTGAATGTTCCGTTTCAATACATATTCAATAGGTCCGCAATATATATACAACATATTGAATTTACATGTTCAATACGTATGCAGTAGGTCCGCAGTGTGTATCCAACATATTGAATGTTGACTTACAATATGTATACAATATGTGAGCAATATGTCTGCAACATGCCTTCATAGTGTTTGCGACATGCATGGTGCATGTCTCCAACCCTATACTACACATGTGTTGAAGGCATATTGAAATAACTCTCTGCATCAGAACTTCAATATGTCTCCAATACATGAGGGCTCACTGCAATACTATGTTGCACACATGTTGGAGCGCTTGCAGGCATATTGCACACATATTGTAACATTTTTTATTGTATTGAACATTTATTGTCAATATGCGTGCAATATGCCTGCAATATGTGTTCAATACGATGTATTGCACGCGTCCAGAAACGTACTGTGCTTACACTATTGATTTTAACAAAAATTAATTGTTTGAGGGGCAATGTCGAAAAGAAAAAGAAAAAAGAAAAAAGAAAAAATTGTTTGAGGGGCAATGTCGTAATCTATAAACAATTGATGGAAACTAAATATCTTCAGCAGGCTCACACGTGACCAATAAAGTAATAGTATCTTTATTAAGTAATTTGGATGCCGATTTCGTGACCACTAGGAACAAGAAATAGTTGGGAAAATAAATAATTTCCCTCGCCGAATGACGTATAACAAACAAATAGGCAAATATTAAGTATCTGCTATGGACAAGTGTCGGCCTAATAGTGATAGTAACAGTGAAACAGTGAGTCGGATGGTGAAAGATTCGAAGCGCTCATGATCACAGTCGCACCGCCCCGACACAGTCCAAGAGCAAGAGGATGCACCGCTGGACTGCTTTCAAACTCATTGAAGGTGAGCGGTGTGAACAATCCCGTGGACTGCCTGGTATGCAAAATCCGGGGACTGGGACCAATATGCCAATGTAAACCAGTCACACTCGGTGACATGGTAGCCAAGCGTCGTCGTTTGGATAGGCTGCGGAGCCGCAGGCCTCAATTTTCAGCAGCCTAGGCGTGAAGGTCGTCGAGGCGTCAGCAGTGAACAACGACCCGATAGTGGTGAGGCCAGTGGTACCGGGCGACGACGAGGAGGAGGAGCAGGACGACGATCCACTGTTCCTTCCCAAAACCAAGAAAAAGTGGGCAGTCGTAGCATATGGAGCCTTGACTAAGTCTAAAGTCGTCGTTGGCCGCCCTAAAAAGACAGCGTTCGAAAACGGTTCTCTCACTTTGCTCAAGCACGATGCCGCTGTACTCAAGGGCTATGTGGCCGCTCTTCATTCGGTGCCTCACTTCAACACATACCTCCTATCTGCTTTAAAACAGCAAAAACAGAGTGATAGCCATAGACTCTCGTAACACAGGCATTGCCATTCGAAAGAGCACCATCGACAATGTACAGAAGGGCTCCTTCATTCGCATAATAATTATTTTCATTATGTGTTAACTCAGGTACTGTAGCCATTGCATCATCGATCCAGACACCCTAATTATTACAGTTCGATATAATTTCAGATATGAACAAATAAATAGTACAAATATTAATTAACTTCACATGAAAAATAGTGAGCAATAGGACAAGAAATAGTTTTAAAACTAAATAATTATCGAATGCACACATGGCGTCGATAAATAAATAGGGGGAAAAACTAATTAATTCATGGTCGCCTCAAAATACTATCAAAAATAACAAACTATTGATGAGGGCTTGGGGGGGTTAAAATCAATAGTGTAAGCACAGTA